>WEKW01008594.1:8508-74148 GCA_013389905.1 Sula dactylatra
CCGGCAAGGCTGGCCGGGTCACATCTGCCTGCACCACCTGACGGCCGGCCTCGGTCAAAACTCGGCTCCCACGGCCGCTGCCCTCCAGTTGCCTCGCTCTGGCTGATGCTCGCAGGTCCAAAGAGGGCAGAGGATTACGGTTTATAATTAACACAATTAAAAATAGACTTTGAATAAGCTGAACACAGAGAGGCTAGAAATCTGTTGTGCAACTGGCATGTTAGGAGGAAACTAAGTGGTATTACTCAAACAAAGGTAATCCAACACACCGCAGCGCGGGAGCTTCGACTACCAGGCAAGTACTTTTAAGCTTGTTTACAAACCAACCCCCAGTGAACTCAATACATGCACTGAGCAGCATGAGTTTAACCACAGCCAGCTCCGCGAGCCGTGAGACCACTGCAGGGCTAGGCCGGATTATCGTCTCTGCCTTTGTCCTCAGAAACTCTAATATTTGTGAAATTCTAGTTTGCTTTCCAGCTGGATTCCCAGGCTGAGGCTCTCTCACTGAAAAAGATGCTTTGAGGGGTTTGTTTTTTTTAAACACCAATCCGGCTTGTATTTAAATTTCTTACAGATCTATCTTTAAGCTAATAGCCGTGAAACACTGTATCTGGGTTTCCTTCTCAGCTGATGTTCACAAGAGTCGTTCTGGGAAGGGAGAAACTGGCCAGCCAGTTCCACTGGAGGAAATGTGAAACAGACTACGAATAAATTGCTGTGCAGTTCAAACACAAAACCTGGGGGAGGAGAAAGGGAAGATTAAGAAGTTTGAGAGAGAGGTGGGGGGGTGTCCTTTTTTTTTTTTTTTTTTTTTTTGAATACTAACTCTTTATAGTTCGGGGCTTCTATGGATTATTTATAACTAGGATAGAATTTTCAGACAGAAAGGGGATTTTTAATACCAGCAGCCTTCCTCAGAATATTTTTATTGAGGAAATATGTTTGTATGGCTGTGGAAGCCATCGGGATGCTTGGAGTGAAAGAGTACAGAAAGAGAAGACTGGGTTAAATTAATTCCTGCTAAATACCTACCAGCAGACTTGCTGTCTATATGGGGAGCTGGAGACAGAATTGTACCAGGGTAAAAAGGATACTGTGTCTATTTATAGCACTGCCTTCAACACCGTAGGAATTCAAAGGAAAACTCCAACTCAGCACACAGTCTTCTCATCATCTGCTTCTGTCAAGATTAAATCGGGGCTGAGATCTCTCCCTTCCCCTGCAAATCCCTGCTAGGAAGGATCTGTTCCTTTCTGCAAGTAAGGAACTACCATGTTACAAACCACGCCAGAGCTTGTATGGTCTGGGCTCTGGGCGTCCTCACCCAGCCAGATGTCACCTCGTGGGAGTCAGAGGAAGGGGAGAAAGAGCCTCACAAGCCTCAGCAGGAAAGACCGAAGGCTTTCGCCTGCTCTGCATCCCCGTGCTGTCCCCAACCCTCCTCCTTACACCAGGTGCTCTGGGCACTTGCGTAGCTCCCAGCGCCAGGGAGGGGAGGAGGAACGGGGTCCTGGCACCGGTCACGGTCACTCACGGTGTCGCTTGCTGAGATGAGGCCCTTCCCCTGCAGGGGATGTGCCCCTCTTGCCACTGCAGGGCCATCCTTCTCTGGGAAGGAGAGGGCTCCCAGTAGGTGCGGGGGGCACCTATTTATCAGTAGAAATTCTCTCTGATGTTAAGAGTACAAATGCGATCGGCCTCGGAAAAAGTATTAGCAAAAACCTGACCACCACTCTAAAAATAAGGCAGGCTCCTGGAGTTCCTTAGCTCCACTTCTCTTTCAGCATCATGGTGCCTCAGATCTTTCCTTCTCATCTTCCACCTTCCAGTTTCTCTTTAATAAGAGCTGCTCTTTTCTTCTTCACAAAGCACTACCTACTCTACTCTCTCGGTGCTTCTCTTTTGTACTTCCCTTATCAAGCTGTCTCCTAGGTGGGGAGCAGAAGGGGCAGGACTTGGTGCTGCCTTTGAGGTGCAGGTAATTATTATGTGCATCTGTTATTGTGGTTGCTTCCTCAACAGGTGGAAAACATGCTGTTCTCTGATAGATTTGCGGCACTCTGTGCTCCTGCCTTGTCTTTTCTCTAAAGCCAGTCGTGCGGTGTTCCTAAAATAATAAACACAGCCTCACTGCTGCCACAAAAACCCCTGGTAAATATATTTTTATGGGAATGAAATATTAAAGGATTTGAACAGTTATTCACTGAAAGCAAAATATGAGCAGTAAGGTTGGGTAAAGATTCAAAGGCTGGTTTGCTTCCTTTCCCTGGGGCACATCAAGGCTGTACTGTTTGCACTTTAGAGATGGATAGTGGGGAATTACTTAACCCAAAATGATGGAAACAGTTCAGACTATAATAATATAGCATGAGAGTTTCTCACATTACATCTATTCCCCATACTGCTGGCTAGATTCTGCCTTCGGATTCACGTGCATTGGATTCTGAAGGAACTGTAGTTGAAGCCAAAATGCATTTCATTGTCTTTCTGAAGTCTCTCTACGGTTTAGTTGCTAAATCCTGAGCTCAGGGACTGGGTACGAAGCTTGTCTAAACATTTCCCAGTGTCTGTCTCTGTGAGATTCCCATCTGCTGCGTTTTATTTTGAATTTCATCTTCATACTTCCCTAAAAACACAAAGCAAAAACACACATTTCCTCTGCCCTGGAGTGCAGGAATCACCAAATTTCCCAGCAGGTTCTCTCACAACATACGGTGGATCCAAGTTTGCCTAAAAATGCTACAAGCCCTTTGTGGAGTAGAAAGGGCGAAGACCAGGAACGCGGGCCAAGTTTCTGAACACCCCCCTCCCCTCAAAGGGACTCCATATCCTGTTTCCCCTCTCCCAGAAGTTTCACCTGGCTTTGGGTTTCATTAGGAGAAATACACATTGCTCAAGTCCAGGCTCCAAGTCTTCAGTTCGTGCTTCCTGCTGACACTGCAGAGACTACAAGAGCCACGAAAGCTGAGTCTGACCTGGGGGCTTCAAATTTACTACAATAGCAGAGCAAATTAAATGGAGAGCACATTAAGCGGGTTGGGAGACTGTTGTTGACCAACAAATCTTCATTAATTTCCCACACCAAGCTGTGCTGCACCTCCGATGAAACCGATTATTGTGTCTCCATCTGTGTTTCAACTATTTCTCCACCAGGCTTAAAAGAAATTCAGACTTGCTTTAGGTCTAATTGGAAATAAAACACGATATTAATCCACCTTGCCCCGCGCATGCACCTAGTTTGGAGGTGCTGCTGGTGCATCGTTCAGGTTCCGCCCTCTTCACCACCAGTTATTTACTGCCCTGGGTTTCGCTAGCTCTTTTATTTACTGCCAGTGTCTCACAGAGACTTTGTTCATTGTTTTATGGTGACTTTATGGATTAGTGGCTTGCGTTACCAGACACAAGGTCTGAGATCAGTTCTGCTCTCCAGACCTTTCGGCTCAAGAGCCACCAGTATGAACCCCAAGAGTTCACACGACTCGCTCCTCCCCACAGTAAAGCCTGCACTTGCCGTAACAGCAGCTTTCGCAGGACTAGAGCAAAGCCCTTTACTGATATTCGTGACTGAGGGACGTTACCCCAGCTGGAGGCTCTGACAGCCCTCCCTCAGGCCACTACGAGAGATACAGATCCACAGGTAACACTCGGGTGCCAAGCTACTCTGCTGTATGGGCTTTAAAAACCCTCTGCCTACTTTAGACCAAACAGAGAAAGGTTTGAGGAAGAAGTGCAAGGAAAGGAAGGGGAATTAAACAGCAGTACTGAGAGATATATAGCTTTAGCATCTGCAGTGTACACGCAGCGCAGGATCTTCTGCCACAGTCTGTCCTTGCCTTAAGATAAGACGAGAAACAATTATTAGCTATTTCTCTTCTGAACACAAGGTAAGAAACAAAAGGTGCACGCAGATACACCACGAATGAGGGCGTTAGCCTTTAGTATCATTCTTTGCCAGGTAACATTTCTGGTGGCCAAACTACATGTTGGCCATGGAGGTTGGCCGCACCCCATCCCATGTTGTCCTCAGGGTCAGGCAACACTTGAAAAACATGGATGGGGCTCAACCTTTCCCGTATCAAAGAGAAGGCGTGGATTATGGACGGGTTTATGCACCTCAGCACGCAGGCAGTTACTGGTTCCCAGCACCCCTCCACAAAGCTGCCTGTTTTGTCCCAGGCAAGACTGAAGAGTGCAACCACAGCAGCTGCCTTCTGATGGGATCTGAATTATTTTTTGCTAGTGGTTAATTGGTTTTCAGCTCTAGAAGAAAATTAGTTCTGTTCTTTCTGTACCAGGTGATCTATGACATTTGGGGGCACATGTTTTTAACTGCTAGTTTGTTTTAGAAATATGGTAAGAGTTAACCTAAATGATTAGAAATACCTGTAATCCCAAGAGCTAACACAAATGCTGGGAAATTCTAGACCTCAGATCAGCTGTGCTACAGAACACGATGAGTTGCTATTTTTTTCCCCCTTCAGCAGACTTAGCAGTGAGATTTTACAATGAGAAGAAAACAATTTGCTTAGCTGACTTGGGATTTCACCTCCTTCCATTGCATCTCTTAGACTATACACACATCAGCAAGCAAGTCTCAGTTCTGTTCAGTCTCAGCCTGACCTCTGTACTAACTTGATATATTGTTTTTAGTTCTCAAACAGTATATTACGTTATACCCCAAAGGGTCTGATTAGAACCGGCCAGTATTTTAATGATTTATGAGGGGCATCTGGGACTGCATGGGTAGCATACGTGTTGTGTCGCTGCTATAGGAGTCATCTGTATTGATCCATACCAGTGTGCTCCAAGACAAAAGCGTGTCAAATTCCAATAAGCTTTAGTTCACAAACCTGATTTGACAGATGGCCAAGCGTGCACTGGGACTGACTGTAGTTCTCATGGTGGGAATAAAAGAAAACAGCTGGATTGCTTCTAGCCATTGCGTTATGAGAGGATTTCCACTCCTTTCTCTTGTTCTATCTTACAGAGCTTAAGGAGGTGTTTATCCTTCCTAGCTCTGTAGCCAGAAACCTGGGCAATGGGAGCTTGCTATCAGATCTGTGGTTTATCTTTCTGCCAGAAGATACTGGTGAGAAATACAGGCTACTGGAACTAGCCTTCCAAACCTCTCCGAGTCCTGCCATGGCTATCACGTTGCTGGAAAGTCTCAGATCAGAGAGGCTGGGGTGAGAGAAAGAAAGACGAAGAAACACTTAGAAAGACAACAGCGTAGTTCTTAAGCCATAATGTCACCGCATTTAATAAGGGATCGTGCTATTTTTTTTAGGGTATCTCTAAAGAAGGACTTTGCAAGCACAAAAAGAAGGGTATCAGGAGCACAGCATGGTGATATAGGGTTTCTGTGTCCTTGGTTTGATTTTGCATGTTCTGAATCCTGTCTTGAGCCCCGGAGGCAAAATCTGCCGAAGCACCGTTAGGAAACCTTGTCCCCCGGCGTGGAAGCTCAAACTTGACCATGGCTTTCACCTCATAATGCAAGCTGCCTTTGACTCACTAGAGGGGAGTCAAATCGTGAATTTGGCTTTTGACCCAAATTAAACCCGAGGGTGGCTCTTTACCCTGGTTCAGCTATCGCTACAAGTGTTTGGCAGCGCTCTGCCCCTGGGTTGCCTCCCAGCTCAGACGTGTGGAGAGATGTAGAAAAATCACCCAACTTAACTTCACCACCTCCACCTGTGCAGTAGGAACAGCAGTGTCTTCCTTACAGGCTCACTGTGATAACAACTAGAAAATGCATTCCAGTGCTCAAGAAACACCAGGGAAACAGCTGCCTACCTCCTGCTGTTTCCCATCTTCCTTCCTAGCAGGTTGCTCAGCCCTCCTGCTACGCCGGCATCGGGATATGTGTCTGCTGTCTCCTGTAAATTGGGTAGCATAGAGCTATCTTCGTGGTGCTGGCAGAGACCACAGGGCAAGAACAAAGAGCAGTGAAGCTGTCAATGCTCCCAAACAGAACAGATCCAAAAAAGAGCAATATATTGTTTTTAAGATAGAAGAGCATACCAGAGCTAGTCACAGGGGAGAAGGGCTTTGCATTGTGCCATCCTTTTGGTTAAATCCTTGGAGCAGAAACCATTCATTTGTAGTGGGATTCTTTGAATTCTGAAGCCTGATGTTTCCAGCGCAGGGCTGGAGGACACTGCTGTATTAGTTATTGTTAAAGCAGCCTCATTCACCTTCAGATGTGGCCTGCTAAACGCTGGTGGGGACACAGGACGCTGACCTAAGTGACTGCATTACAGCTGGGGTTCTGTGCAAGGCACGGCACAGGACACCCTTGGCCTCTGAACAGTTATTGCTGAAGCAAGAAAAAAAAAAAAAAAAAAGGACTTCTGCCTCAAATCATTTTTGGAGGTGACCTGGGAGAATTAGATCAGGCTAGATTGAGAGTACGCAACACAGAGTAAGCCTGAAGAGTAAAACCGTGGCTGAGAGACTGGAAACACCACCCAAGTGACACTGTGTCCTTCTTTCATTAAGGTAGATGCAGAGTGCCCAGCGACCCATCTGGGGCTGTCTCGTGTTGCGTTCGGTTAGAAGCGAGCCGTCCGGATCGACACCCCTTACGAAGTAGACAGTATGTAAAAGAGTAGTCAGGCTGCTCGGCGGTCACGGTTTCACCCCAGAGCCACAGAGAGGGAGCAGAGAACACAGCCTGCAGCGTGCCGCACTAACAGGCTCTGCCTCCCACGCAGTGACGGTGCTGAGGTTGAAATGCATCCCTGCGAACGGGCGCCTCCAGTCCACCGGACCTGCTTCAGAGAAACAGACGGCACATTTCAGGCAATGTGTGATTAAACCCAAGCTTGTACCTCTCTGCAGGGTCACGCTGTACCAACATCATCCAGTAACGAGAGCGCCACACGCTCTCTGCAACTGCAGGCTGCAAATACTGGTAGAGCATTACTAAAAGTCATGAAAAAGCAACACGGATTTGTGTTGTTCAGGGAGGGCGAAGGCTTTGGAGCGGTTGTACCAAAACACCGGTGTCAGCCAGACAACCCAGGTGATTCCTGGCAGCTCCAAGAGGAAATCAAAGTGGCACACATTACTCCTGATTTACAGCAACCTGCATCAACTTGCCGGCCTGTCTTTCAGAAACGTTTCATCCTTTGAGTTTTTCAGTAATCTTCTGAGGGTGCTTCCAGAAGAAAAACCAGAGTTTACCCGTTCAGAGTATACTGGCTTTCGCCTCAGACAGGTCAATCCTGGAGGCAATAGAGATAAAGTGATGTAACAACCCTTGTGCACAGGAGAAGAGCCAGCCTTACACAGGAAGAACGGAGATTTAGGCAAGCTTGTCTTCAAGTGGGGGCATAGGGATAGCAAGAGCATCTCATGAATGTAGCACGTCCAAGAGCTGTTTAGTGCTATAGTACTGTAGACTGGGATTTTTACTTTCTCCAGAGATTGAAAAATATCAGTACTGAATGGAGGAAGGCGTTACAGACTGTCAGAACCGATCATCGGTCAGGTCTGGTGGCTGAGGTCCACTGCAGAGGAAACTAGCAATGATGTTTGATCTAGGAGGAGTCGTCAAGCCGGGAGCTAGAGAGACTCTCAAATACGGGCATGCTGTTGCAGTGACAAATAGCACGGAGATGTGGTAGATGCATTTTGGACCAGCTAGTGTCTCTGGGTCATATGCAGCGTGCCTGGTTCTCTACCAGATCAGGTTGGGTTAACGGGTATAAGGTCGCACTTGGCAGCCGAGAGCACAGGAGTACCGAGGGGCTCCAGAGGGCCCAGTTTTGCAGCTGAACTTCTGCGCTCACAGCCAAAAGCCCTGAATCTTTGCTGGGACTAGGGCTGGAGGGGAACCGACTTTCCTTTGCTTGCTTGCCAAGAGCCAAGCTCAGGTCCTTAGAGCTCTACGCTGCTCTCGCTCCAGCTGATGACTTCATGAACACCTAGCGTCGGGAGGAACACAGCTCCCTGCACAGCTTTAAATGTTTGTGTTTCCCTGCATATGCCGATGACATCATTGCCACCTGAGGGCCTGAACTCTGGTCTTGGCAGGTAAAAGCCTTTCGGGTCACCTTACATTGGGGTTCTTGCTCTCCATGCGTATTTAGGTAATGATTGCTAGATGGCTGTAATTAAATGACTGTAAAGCACCACCTAAAATGCACTAGTAATAAATTCTTAATAGCTGATGCTATAACAAGCAGTTACAAAAAAAATATCATAACATGCAGATTGTTAACAGTGTCTGGGCCTGTTTAATGCACAGCTTTATATAGTTACAATGCACGCTATTAAAATGGCATGTAAAATTTGTAACTAGTAAATAAAAGGTCCAATTCAGCAACAAAATATACCCAAGCTTCAGTGGTGAAGAAGCCACAGAAAAGCTTGGGGTGGATGAGCTATCTCCTCTTATCTCTGCAGTCCTTCTGGTGGTGCTACCTATCAGCCATGGTCTCTGTAAAGCAACCTCCATGTGCCCACCCCTGCCTGGTGCAGACTCTGCCCCTGCCTCTGTCCTCACTCAGAAACGCAGTTGGGACCCCATGTATATTACAAAAACGTGACTTTGTCCAGAAAACCCTTGGTTTTGCATTCCATGAGGAAGAGGTGGGTAAGGGAAAATCCATTTAGCTGCCCATATTTTTCATGTCTCTCTTATCCAGTCAAAGCTGCAGCGTGGGCAATATCTCTACGGAGATGATTTCCCGTGACTAAAGAAAAACAG
This sequence comes from Sula dactylatra, assembly GCA_013389905.1. Lineage (NCBI taxonomy): Eukaryota > Metazoa > Chordata > Aves > Suliformes > Sulidae > Sula > Sula dactylatra. The sequence continues at coordinate 17,228 of WEKW01008594.1, forward strand.
AAATACATATGCAAGACTCAGAAAAATTAGCAAAATCAGAAGGTTTTGCACATTTGGTACAACGTTGCTGCACATGAAAGGATGGCTGCTTCTGTCCAGCCGCCATCAGGAACCACACACATGGCTGGTAAATACAAGTGTACTAACCGGCCGATGACGAGAGGGTATTTTATACTACAGTTACAGACAAAAACGAGGCCACCCTGCCTCAGGGTCTGCTTGCTGATGTACATCCTGAAACAGTCAAGACCATCAGGTCTGAGCCCTGCTGGCTGGCCCACAGACTTGCTATGAAAAAAAATTAGACATTTTTGAGGCTTCTGCGGCCTGGCAGCCCATAACATCAGTGGAAGCTGTGGTAAATTCAGCGTATTTGAGAACCAGGATGGGTTGGTTGATTAATTTCTTCCTTACATTTGAGTAGTGCTTTGCATCAGAAATGTCGCTGCCGATTTCCCTGGATGTCACATGGAGGGAAGTTCTACTTGGACAGGGGAGAGGTGTCACGATCCCTCTCCAGTTAGGACAGAAAATTTGGTACCGACACAATGCTGAGGGGAACGAAACCGATCAGATGTTTTCCTCTTCCTTGTGCTGCTCCAAGCTGTCCAATACAGAGATTAGTTTAGCTGGTCTGCTCCTCAGCGTAGGCTCTGCGTGGTCTGTCGAGAGCAAAGCCATCTAAATGGATTTTGCCAAGTCACACCAAGTGGGTGCCTTGCCCTAAACATATAGCTGGGTTAAAGTTGTGGGTCTGGAAGCCCCTACTAAATTTGGAAGTGCTGTTCGGATTACATCCTCCAGCTGCTGGAGAGATTTTCTTACAAACAGTTGGCTACTCAAATACCTCGTGCCTCCCTGGAAACCGCCTCTGTCTCAGCTTTCAAGTCCAGCCAGCCCTACCTCAGTCATCGCTGTATTTGATTCATACCATCTATATCCTGTAGCGCTCCTAGCAATTGATAAATTATGGCTCCAGTGAGACTATCGGGTTAAACTCCAAGGAAGAAAGAATGATGATAGTAATACTTGTCATTTGTGTGGCGATGGAGCAACACAAAACTCTCTCTCCAACATATGTTATCTTGGAGGAATCTTTCCAAGGGATAGGCTTTCTGAGAAATGTTTATGACTTTTGAATACATGATAGGCATGAACTTGACACGACCTACTTTGGCCAAGCCCTGGGCTTCAGCCTGGTCCTTTACCACCACAAATCAAACAGTCTGTCTGAAGCGCAGTCGGAGTGATATATTCACCGAGATGACAAGGTTACAGCACATACCAGCTTGAGAAAAACCAGGATGTAGAGCACTTTGTTCTCATGATTTAAAAATTCAGAAATATTTTTACTAAAGCCAAAGGAAAATGGCTATGTTCTACCCATACGCAAAAGCCAATACAATGCCTGGGATGATAAAAGTATGCATTACATCACTGAGATGAGAGCACTGACATCCTTATATTATACACAAATCCCTCCTTTATCTTGCCATTGGAAACTGCAGGGAAAAGCAGAGGATATAAAGGCTTTCTGCTAAATGTCCTAGACACAAGAGTTGGTTTTTCCTCCTGAGTTTCCCCAGCATCACGCTGCAGGGTTTTGTGACACCCCATCTCAGCCTTCACACCATCCTCTCAGCTCGATCTCGTACCAGAGTAGTGCCAAATTGTCAAATTATACTGACTTTTGAGTTTGTTCTTATTTAATTAAACGCTATGGTGTGGAGAAATTGGATGAAAGGTGGCACACGTTTCCAAGGGCTGAGACACCTGTCAAGGGGTACCTGTCTCTGAAGGCCCTCTCCTCAGCGTGGCACTGAACAGCACTAATTACGTTACAGACAAAGCTGGAGTCACTGAATTAACGGAAAAACCCCAAAGCATCCACAGCATCCACAGCCCACAGGGGCATTTCACTGCTGGGAAGAGAGGAAGACTAAACGTTCAGGAAGGAGATACTCTCTGTGAGCTCTCGCAGGACCACCTTCCTCTCTTCCTGGGATACTCCGTATATAAGGAACCATTGACCTGGCCGCTCTTGTAGCCCAACTGCAGCAAAGCCACTACTGGGTTTCCAGAAAGGGGGGTACGGATGCGGTCCTGGCGTGGTGACACGTGTGGCCTGTGTCATGCTCTAGGTCACTCCAGACGATCAGAATGACCTTCTGCTCTGCGATAGGCCTCTCTGATTGCAATTCTCCTGCTAGTCATAATTAAGGAAATTCTATTACACAGTTCAGATACAATTACGGTTGTAGTACAAACCAATTCAAAATTAATCTAAATATAACGGTAACATTTCTCCTACGTGACTGAATAATTACTGCAATACAACTACAGCAGGGCAAAGATCAGGAACATTTCATATGAATATCGTTCCGAAAACAGCATTTTAGAATTGTACTGCTCATTCACACAACACATCACAGAAACAGATCCGCAACAAAAAGCAAATGTAAAGGAATTGAGCTGGGAATCATTAAATACATATTTTTAAAATGAAGAATCACCACATTATTACATATAATCATTTTTCCTTTCACACTAATTTGTTTTAATCTATTCATGCTCCTTATAAAACATTACACAAAATTTTAATCATAGCATTGTTTTCTTTAAATATGTGCATTTCAGTAAATGACACTTGCGTGTATAAATTTAGTAAGTTAAAATGTTAGACTGATGCTAGAACTGAGCAGTCATTTATTCAGAAAAAAAATTGCCTTGTTTTCCTGTCTGTAAATTTTCTATGGAAAGCTATTATTTTTTTCAGTGTATTCATTATCCAACATACTAGTTGAACAGTCCTGCAGAGACTTCTCTGCCTTTGAATCATTCACAGCCTGTTAGTTCCAATTATTTCATATTTGAAATTTGAACCCCAGTCCTTCATTTTTATTGGACATAGAGTTTACACGAGCTGATGCTCTTCTCCAGTTGAACAAATGTGACCAGAATGCAGATGGAATAAGTTTTGTTCGCAGCATTAGCGGTTCATGTCTGTGTTTCAACAGGAGTAAATTCCTTAGCTATAATACAAGATCAATGTGAGCACAAGCTGAAAGTCATCTTAGGATAACTCTGAAGAAGCACACCCATCTTACAAAGCCCGTTATTCCACAACTTTCAATATCCACGTAGCAACACTACCTTCTTTTGCCAAGCCTACGCAGTTATGTTCCCTTCTAGAAAGACAACTTACAAAAAAACCCCCCAAAAAATCATCCCTGAAGGACCACTTTTCCTGTACTTCAGAGTTGTCCACCCAGCTGTGACAGGGATGGAGTTATGGACCTGGAAAGCACAGATCACCTGCCCCTCCCCATCTTAATGCCAGTCGGAACATCGCAACGGTGCCAGGACTTTTGGGCAGTGCCCTGTAATTCTCCTCTCCCGTGAGGCTTCGCAAAGCAAGGCTGACAGCAGCCTTCAGTCTTCTGAGGCTAGCTAACATGAAAATCAAAGTATTTATACAGTGGAGAGGGCGAGGGGAAGGGATAACAGGCAGTAGTAAATAAAAAAAAACCCAAAAGAGTTGAAAGCAACTTTATAGGGAGTGAGAAGTGCCCTAGAGTGGTCATTAGCCACACTGCAAGGAACGAGATACATCAAAAAGGGGGAACAGTTGCTGCAGATATTATGAGGTGGGAAGGACTGGAGGAGGCTGTTATTCTTGAAAGTATTTAATGAACTGGCAGATGGCCCTGTGGTCAGGACACAGGAAATGCAAGTCCCATTTCTGCCGCAGACCTCCTGCGTGGGATCAGAAAAGTCACGCTGGTGTCTGAGCTCACCAGCGGGAGCCGGGCAGACCTGGCACAGTGGGCACTGGGGTGGCGAGCATCGAAGCAGCTATCAACATCGATGGGGATATCTGTTCCAGCACAGGAATTTCTCCATGCTTCCTCTTGCATAAAGCCATCCAAAATGGGCAAGAACATCTGCTTTTGTTTTCACAGTAAAAGCTGACACTGGAGGAGATATGCACATTTGGGAGGGGAGCACATTCCACAGTGGAGCTCTTTGTAATACAAACAATAAGGGACCATCCTGGGAACATCACGGTTTGGTGAAAACTTACTGCATTCAAGAGGACAAGGCTGCCCGTGAAGGTGGCAGAAGAAGGTGTCCTGGCAGAAGAAAGGGCCCCTCTTGGCAGCTGGGTGGCAAGGCAAATCACTCCAGTGCTCAGCAGGAGGGGGGCTTCCAGGCAGCGTTCAGCGGCCTGACACCGACACAACAGTCACTGCTTCCCTCCTTCGTTTCTGTGGACGTTTCAGGGACTCAGTTGCTCCATTTCTTCTTCAGCAAAACAATGGATTAATACAAAGGTGCAACGAGCTCCCAAAGCAGGCTAGCCTTCAGACTCACTCTCTGTCTTTGCGCGTGCCAAGACAAGCGTGTTTAAACAAAATCACACCAAAACAGGAACTTAGGGCTGGTGGAAGTACCTTGATGGGAAACCCTTTCACCACAGTTAGCGTTTGGAAAGAAACTGTCAGTGGAGGTGCCTGAACATGAATACAACCTATCTGTAAATGCAGAGCTGTTCGGTAGAAAGATGTAAGGTTTCAGGTTCTCCGTCCTGGACTGTTCTACCCCAAATCACCCCTCTCACCATTTATGCAAAAGACATTCAGCAGTCAGTGGCAGAGCAAGACTTTGACTTATTGACTACAACTTCATCCATGTCCTAGACAGATGCTTCTGTTCTAAAGCTGTCTGAGCTGACAGAGTTCCCAATATCTCTGTAGTGCAGACGCTTGACTGATTTTTAGAACATAGAAAAAAAAATTTTTTTTAAAGTAATTTCTTGAAACCTAATTCTGGTAAAAATGGAGTTTCTGTTCTCCTCTTCAAAACTCCCCACAGCAGTTCAAATCTATAGCTAATGCAAGGAACCACTATTTCAAAAGAAATGTATTAGATGGGAACAGAGTAATGCCAGAGATAAACTGGTGCCTAAAAAACCTGTTTCTCCTTGTAATTAAAGTTCTTACTTCGGGATTAGAAATGGGACAGCTCTTGGAGCGGGCAGAGAGGAGAGGAATGCAAATGAAACAACGTATTAAAAATATATTAATGCTCATATGAATGGCAGCTGGAATCACTACAACGTACTCATGCAGATTCTTTCTACCATAAACATCCTTCATCTGGACAACAAGTATGGCTGGCAACTGCCATCGGAAAGAACCAAAACAATCTTTAAGGAGTTCCCCCCGTTGAAGCTGACAATCAAGAGTTAACCAGTGAATAAGATTTTGCTTGACCAATTCTATTCAGCTCGGCTCAGTTTGTTGAGCAAGGTATAGAAGACAAATCAGATAAAGTGTACATAAGCAAGTCCTAGTTACGCGGTTAAAGGGGAGGCTCAGCCTATGAAATTAGTAACTTGTTTCTACCCACTGCGTAGCTACATTTACACTATACATTTTCTGTAGCATTACCTCTTTCCATTCGAAAGCAGAACTCTCGCGCCGGCATAATGAGGACTGTTCTGTTTCACTGTGGTAGAAATAGTGCCTAGAATTCCAAATAGGAAGTTGGAAAGTTCATACTACTATGAAAAAACCTTTAAAAATATAATCATGAAGTTTTAATTGACTGTTTGCCATACCTAAAAAGAAGGGCTGAGTAGTCGGGTCAAAATACGCCTGATGAGGCTCTGAGCCTAGTAGCTGGAAAAAGCTTTAGCTTCCAATTTGCCGTAATACAAAACTTTAAGAAGCACATGCTTCAAATTCATTGTCCGAACCACAACATGGGACTATGGGAGCCACTGGACTGTTGTTTAGATTGCGACGGTATTCTGAGTCACGGCCTCTGCTGTGAAAAGTATATCAACACATGAGAAAAGACGTTCTCTGCCCTGAAGGGCTTATTACTGTAACTGTGGGCAAGCTTTGTGAGGGGGTAGGGGAGGGTGAGGAGAGGGAGCCCTCAAGAAACGCCTCTGGCTGGCGGTCAACGTCTGCCCTCCATCTTTCAGGATGGCCTGGGACTCTCTGTGCAGCAGGGACTTACTGCGCCCCAAGATAAGAAGTGCCTCGAGCCGGACGGCTGGCAGACAGAGCAGTGCAGAAACACCATCCCTGGAGGAGCTGCGGCGCCTGCTCTGGACACGCACACACCCCACCGGGCACGTGGATGAAGTCTGGCCAAACCTTTACGTGGGAGACCTGTAAGCGAGAGGGAAGGGTTGGAGGTGTTAATGCAACTCTTACCCCCCACCCTATACCCCCTGAAACCATCTACTCTTATTTTTAGAAAGAGCGCTAGGCACTGAGGTGGTGCCTCACAGTAAGTCTAAGCGTTGAGCAAGGCTGAACCGCGCTTAGGATGCTGTAAGCGTAGAGAAAAGGCATCCTAAGTATCCGAAAAGAATATTCCCCCCTCCTGATTTCTCCTCCTGCATTCGTACAGGAGTCCCACACTACAACAGCCTGGTGGGGCCACGGCATTGGTACGGCAGGCGATCACGCAGGTAAGGCAGGATCAACCTCGTGATCTCCTCGCATTGCCAGACGGCACCCGTCCCCGGAACGGACGGGTGCTCAGCAGGGGTGGCTTGGTGAGAAAGCAAACCAGGGAACTCTTGGCTCGTGCAGAAATATCATCATCACCACCTTTTTGTCAGTTGAGAAGAACCGCCTAAACTGATGTTTGGGGGGAAAAAAATGCAGGAAACGTAAAAGTCAGTTCTTAATGAGCCACTTCTGTTTTGAAGCACTTTGGCAGACATTTTATACCTGATCAAGCTGTCAGAAAATAGCCACTACTGGTTATTTTATACTGTTATTTATAGTTTTAATATATATTTAATATATGAATATATTTNTATTTATTAGTATTATTTTATTATATAAATATTATAGTAGCATAAATACTATTTATACTATGAAATAATACTGCTATTTTAACAGTGTTAAAACTTCATGCAGTTTTAACAAACCGCACCATCAGCGGCACGTTCTACCCTGCATTGTCATGCAGCGGGCGAACGTAACCCCCATCCTTCTTCCAGGTACGTCGCTCGTGACAAGGCACAGCTGAGCCGAATGGGCATCTCCCACGTTGTGAACGCCGCTGCCGGGCGATTTCACATCGACACCGGACCCAGGTTCTACAAAGACCTGCCTGTGGATTACTACGGAATAGAAGCGGAGGACAACCCAAACTTTGATCTCAGCATTTACTTCTACCCAGTTGCTCGATACATAAGAGCAGCACTGAATTCCCCAAGAGGTAACTAGACCATCTGTGCACGTTGCATACCTTCTGCGTAGGAGCCAAGTAGGGCATGTTATCAAATAGTATTTGGCATAAACCAGCCTCCTGCAGGTGTGGGCAAGCATGGAGGTACCCAAACCAAGTCGCATCGTGCCTGCCTCCTGAACTCCCACAGTGAGTGGGAGTTCCCGTGTTTCCCTGAAACAGGGAAGGATGCCCTGAACAGACTTCAGACGGGATTTTTCCTATGCCTAGTGCTATTCATTAGCAAAAGACAAAACAGCAAGTATCCCTTGTTACCTGTAGGGACACACTGACCCGGGAGGAGGCACAAACACTTGATCTTTTCAAAGTAGTGACGGTGTTTAAAACAAAGGCTGGGATGGGGTAAAAGGACAAGGGCAAGCATCATATTTGTGTGAGAAGAATCAACTCTAATGCTACAATCTGTGCAAGTCCTACAAACACAGGATAGCGAAGCAATTCTGTAGAAGAGAACCTAAGCAACACCGCCAGCTGGGAGATAATGCTGTGCTGTTGCTAGGAGCATAACCTTGAAATAGGAAGATAACCCGCAAAATCCTTGGACTCACTAAACACAGGCTGGGTACAATGCCAGAGGCCTGAGGCTAGTGGGGGATCGTTACTGTTAAGGACAAACCTTCACAAAAGCAAGTCCCCTCTGTGCCACAGAGCTGTACAGACACCCACTCAAAAGTCAGTGATTTATTACGAGAACAGTCCTACGCTTGGCAAACTGTGTTGCTTGCGTCATGGTGAGCTTTAGTATCAATGAGGGTCCTAAAATACTAACTACCCAGCTTAATCACATGCAGCTAGTAGGTCTGATCTACCCTGTACAATCTGGGAAAGGGAGACACGGTAACTGAAAACAGTGCTCCTCCATGCTAGATAGCTCAGTGTTCACTGCTGTTTGGAGGGCTTGATCCATCCCGTTAGAAAGTGTTTGCCTCTGTGAAACCGAGGGCTGCATTTGGGTTTCAAAACCGCTAACATACTTGGGGAATTTGGATCTGCACCCATTTCTATCACAGCATGCGCTCTCTGCAGTTGGAGTCATTACTGGTGGTGCTCCAGAGAAAGGTAAGGTCCAAAAATCTTTTTATGCGTGTGTAAAAAGAAAAAAGTTCCGAATCAATTGACAAAAGGCAGAAAACAACAGATGAATCGTGGTGGCCACAAAAGCAAACAAAACCAGTGCTTTGCAAGATGCATGCCCAAATACTGAAAGTTGTGCATGCAGAACAAGTTAGGGCCCAAGGCAAACACAATGAACCCATCACGTCTAGCATACATATTTATCCCTTGCTTTTAGATATTGCTTTACTGAACTCCATATGGAAGCAGGGTCCTGGGAATGGAGACAAAGCGAAATTCAATCATATACAGTCCAGCTGTTGCTGACATTCATCATTTTAAGGAAAGTGCAACAGTTTAGAAAATATATAAACAAGATGTTCTGGAAGCATAATTTCCTGAGGTACAGAAATTTAGCAGCTAAATACCCATAACCTGACCAGGGATGAGACAGGGAGGGGATTGTTACTCACATCATTTAGAAGAAGAGAAAAAAACCGGCATTTATTATAAGCAGTGATGCTGAACAAAAAATTATACCAGGTGACAAGAGGCCTGCTCATATTAAACTCGGGATGTAACAAGGTACTTCTGTTTGATTGAGAAGTCATTTAAGACTGCCACTTAACTATTACAAGCAAATTCAACATCTTTTTTTTTTTTAATGGAATTAAATTATCTTTTTCACCTGGGAGGATAAGTCAAAGTTAAGACTATATGAGGCACAAACATATTTAAAACTATGAATCAAATACTCATTAGAATTAAGTAAGAACCGTTACTCCCATCGTGCTTGAAGAAAAATTCTGATGCTTTACACGATTAGTCCAGAAAACGACATGGTCAGGTTTATTCCAGATTTCTGCCTTAGCTGAACAGAATATGTCTTTGGTGATGTAACAAATTTATTTTTAAGGCAGTTTCTTCAAACCCAGATGCCAGAGCATAAGCAAAAGGAAGCAGGGGAGCGTGCACTCACATACTAACTGGGAGCTATTCCTGTCACAGTGGTCAACGGCTGCATCACGCCCTGAATGACTTCCTTCATCATCCTTGCTGTACAGATTAAGAAATACAGGTGCTACACCACTGTAGCCAGGCCATATACGCATCATTTAATGAACGCCGCTTCCTTGGCTGCCTTCCCTTCAGCACAGCCCTGCTGTTCCTTTGCCCATGTCACAGAGCTGTTTGGGAAGGCTTAGCCAAGAGCAAGCAGATTCACAATCTGCCCTTTCTCTGCAAGGAAAAACATGATGTCAGGGAAGTACTGGCCTTCTCCCTCATGCTCATGCTCGAGGGGCACCACCTTGGATATCAATCTTGCCCCTTTGCATGGCCACCTGTACAATTCGCGTTTTTCTGGAGTACAGCTAAACCTAAGCACAAATCAACAGGGTTTGGTAAAGTCTAGCAGAAGAGGGAGGGAAAGAGGACTTGAACAGATGAAAGCATGCCATGAAAACTATTGAATTAACACCGTGCAGAGAGAAAGATTTCCAAGTAAAGAGCTTCTCCTTTTATTGACCTCCAAACATGTTTAAAACTGACGGGTTAAAATCACTTGTTAACTAATGGCAAACCCTCTGAAAGGCATTTCCCTTCTTCCACTTCACTGGAGCAAATGAGAAGCTAGGCTCCCTCTCCTGCCTTCTTCTTGGTGGTGGTTAGGAAAGAAGCTTAACTTAGGAGAAGAGGGTCCTCTCCTGACTGTGCCGTAGGTGCATTACGTACATCGGTTGCGCCTCCCACTCTCCAGCAGATGACAGCCCTTACCTGTTCCAGAAGGCATGGGAAGCAGGGACACGCCACCATTTAAAGGGCTTTGTAGGCTTCTTGCTATTTTCAGCTGTGACAAAATAGACACCCGATTAATCAAGAAACAGACAATTGATTCTGTACCTGGCTACAGGACGGTGGCTGAAACGTAGCAGGAGATGAGAAAACCACGGTGGAGTGGGAAGAGCCCCTGGGGCCCACTAGCCCAGCTGAGCTCTCCTCCTGGTGAGCAGCAAAATTCTGCTGGATTCAATGGAGCGAGGGCAGCTGGGGCGTTCACTCCGGGTGACGGTCTGGAGCCTGGTCTTAAGCCAAATTAAATCCATCCTGCAAGAAAGCAAGGGCTAGTTCAGGACATTTAGCTCAGTTAATGATGAGTAGCAAAAGGACAATAAGATATTATGTCTTTTAATGACTAATTTGTTCAACAACATTGAATTTCCCAACTTGAACTTGGCCAACAAAGTTGAATGTGCAAACTTTATCCCTAGTGCAAACCCTTTGATGTCAGTAGAGTTACAGCAGGCATGAGCTGGATATAATATCCATAATCCGTTGTTAAAAACCAAGTGTTATTGTTCTGCACAAATCCCAGCCAGATGACAGTTATTGTCTGCCTCTGCAAAAAGTAGCTGGAGATGTGCAGTGCAACATTTCAAATAAGGATTGCAAGATTTAATAACGCCAGAAGCTAAGTGCCCCCACTTCTCCTCAATTAATCTCATTATTCCTCAGGGATCCTGTTACACGCTCAGAGAGAAGGTTGCAACATGGCCTTCTAATGTGGGATCAGTCCAACTTCTCTTTGCACTGTGTGTTAAAACAAATGGGGGTGGGGAAGGCAGATGTGGAGGATGTCGGCTTGTGGCATGGATTCTGTGGTGCAGAAGATCTGGTTATAACCTCCTTGCCCACCCCATGGCAGGGGAATGCCCCACAGCCGCCTCTGTGAGCGCTGCTTTCCCAGGCTGTGGTCCAGCAGCCACCTGGGAGCCCAAGCCTCGGCGCAGGGACATCTCAGCTGCCTCCCACGAGAGGCTGATGCAACGCGCCGTTATCAAGACCACTGCGGTCAGCCCACACGGTGCAGACACGCTTCGGGTGCTATTCCAATGCAGGATGCCGTGGTGGGTTCAGAGTGTCGCTCAACCCACTTGCAGCTACTGCTCAGAAGAATCTGAGCCTGTAAACAGAACCAAACAGCAACACAGTTTTTGTTTCCTGACTCAAGTTTAACATTTAATTTGTTTGCTACGAATAATCACATAGTAAATTCAAATCTGCTTTCATCAGAGCAATTTTACGTTAATTAAATCATTTCACATGACTGATTTATCTGCAAACAGACAGTCATTTTATTGTCAGTGTTCCAGCATTTATCATAACCTCTGTGGGTGGTGAAACAAAGGCTAACAACGTGGAATAGATGTTGCACGTGTAAAGGAGATAATACACCTGTATCCTCATGGGAACAAGTGTATTAGAGAGCCACGCAGATTAGGTCCAAGGTCAATAGCTGGGGCTTGTCCAGGCTCTTGCTGAGACACCTTCTAGAGCTAGTTGCTGACCTAGGAGGACTCTTTTGAAGTGCAGATAAACCAGAGAAGCAGGGAAGAAAATTCAGTGTGTTCTTACTCACCGCCTCCTCCTCTCAGACAGAGTTAGATATAAAACAGTGGAGCGCCAGCCTGCACGAGCAGGAGCTGGAATTTGTTCTGCTTTCTGTGCCCCCAACAACAACACATCAGGCAATATTTAATGGCAGCATCCATACCTCTGCTCAGCTCGGTCTTCCGTTCCAGACTGCAGGTGGGGCTGGGCATTTTCCAAAGCAGAAGGCTCCCTCTGGGTGGAAAAAAAAATGGACCCAAGAACAATTTTACAGAAATTAGGTTCAGAACAGCAAGTCTCCTGTCCCTCATCCAATTTCTGGCCAAATTTAGATTGAATTTCAAAATATGTAGTGATTCAAAATCAAATCCAACATCAAAGCCATCTCTCTCTTTTTTTTTTTTTTTTTTTTTTTTTGGNTTGTTTGATGGGGATTTTTTTTCCTCCCTCCTGGTACAGTTCAAGCCATAAATATAACTTCTTTTTCTTGTAGTTGTAGAGTGCTGGTAGCTTGGTTTTCAGACAAAAAAAAAAATGGAAGCTGTTCTGGTTCCAAGAAAATTTTTCAGAACATGTTTTTCCCTGGCTTCTGTTATCTAGGGCGTGCATTGGGGTGCGTGTCTGGATTTCTCCAGCCCCTGTCACTACGTTGCAGTTAGGCCTACTGCAAACGATGGAAGCATGGATTTTCCCAAGACCTTTCGGACTTAGTCCTATTTGCAGTATTTCTCAAAGGGAAATTGTGCTCTTGACTCCTTTACATTCCTCTGAAAATCTCAGACCTGGGTTGCTTGGGTCTGAGGTGCCTCCTCTGGGGAAGATAATAGAGCATACATAAACCACAAGGTTGGTGTGAAGGCTAATGATAGTGCAGCACATCGAAAAAAAAAAAAGTCTAGTGAAAATTCAAATTAGCATTATCTTTCAGCAGGCGTGCAAAGCATTTCTGCATATTCCCATAAAAAGTAGGACTTCACTTCCAAGAATTCCCATGGAGTTAATGGAATTGACACATAGATGTAATTTAACTTGAATAATGGCATCAGCATCTCAATAAATTCTGTGAAGCTGTATCTGAATGGGAAACCACAAATAGAAATCACTTGATCTTCTAATTCTGCAAAACCGACGTTACATTGGAAAAACCTCTTCCTTCCCCCAAAGGTTTCAGTGCCCAGTCCAAGTCTGCTGTCACCAGAGCTGGTTTTGCCGCTTCCTTGGAGACTATATTTGTCCCTTTATTTCTACTGAAGACATGACTATCTTTAGAGCTGAGCTCAGATTTCTCATGCCAGGATAATGAAAGGTGGCTGTGTCACATACGTTGTGGAATTCAACACTTCTCTCAACCTGCTGGCCAGAGCAGGTTTTTACAACACATGCTCGCACTCTCTGAGCATGTGGCTATGCCATCATCATTAGTCAGAACTGGAACGGTTGCTAAATAAATACTCTGTCACAAACAAAATGGGATTGAAGATGAAAAGCTGTGCACAAAGTACCCAGAATTAACACCCGGGGAGATGGGGGCAATCAGTCTGAGGTTTTTGGCTGGATCTAGGCTTATCATCCAACAAGGATATTTTTGTCTTGCTCCCTGGTAAAAGAGAAATGAAGATGCTGTAAGCCCAAACAAAGCAAGGAGCTAGCTCTGAAAAGCTGTCCGTTCTTTCTACCCCTCCGCATGAAGATTTCCAGTGAAGAAGTGTTCCGAAATTTTCATGCTAAAAATACATCATCTTTTTAGCTGCCTTAATGGGAGACAGAGCTGACCATCGGGCGGTCAGAAATTCGAGTCTGATTCTTATCACTGGTTACTTCAGCCATGCCCGATTGCCGAGCCGTAGTCTCTGTGAAAAGACTAGATCTGACTGCAGCAAAGGACGAGAGAGTTGGAAAATTTTCAGGCGCGGCCATAATTAAGTAGAACAACAGAACTTTTTTTTTCCTCCGATTAAAATTTTCTCATCAAATCATACAATTTTTTTGTGAAAGTTGAAGCATTTTACAATATTTACAAGATGTAGGTCTTCAGATTCCAGAATGAGCTCTTTGCTCCAATCCAGAGGGAAAGGTCTACAAACCTGAACTTTTCCATCTGAAAGCAATCCTTTTGACAAAATTTCCTTTAATTTCACATAAGACCATTTAAAAAAAAAACTAAAAAACAACAAAAAAAAACCCCAAAACAAAAACGAACAAATGTTTATCTCCTTCCAGCATGGGTGAAAGACACATATGAGAAACGTGGGAAGCCGTCATGATACAGAATTGCATTTCTCTGCCTGCTTCCGTTAGCGATCACAGCAGAGAAACCGCAAGCGGAGCAGAGGGAAGGAGGGAGCTACACTCCCGGAGCCCTCGAAGGTCTTCCCTGAGGCTCGCTTACAGCAGCGTGGAAGGACTCACAATATTACCCTTAATGAACTCTTAATGAAGACGCACACCTCAGTGAAATCTCCAGGGAACTCAAAGCATTTCGCAAACCATTTTTCTAGTGATCACCCGCCACAGAGGGAAGACGAGGGCATTAGGGAGGAGCAGTGACTACAGATGCACAGGGTAGGCTATAGAAATAAGAAAGCATAAGTAGGCTGGTGCAAACAGCATGTACAAACAGGCCGCTGTTCTTGCCGGTAACACCCGTTTTCCAACACACTTCCAACAAGGTCTGAGCCGCAGTCAGCGCCTTCGGAAAGAATTACTGCCCTAAAGCAAAGGAGGAAAAAGAGCTTGTGGAAAACCAGGGGCCGCCTTTGTATCTTGTAATAACAGTGAGCACTCCTGAGCATCACACACTCGAAATCCCAAGTTGCCAAGCCCTCTGGTAGTAAGCAACCCACCACGTCTGCTTCCCACAGTATGGCCTTCAAGTACGAAGGCTTGAAGCTTTACCAGCAAGCACATCGCTCCCAAAAGCCCGCGTGACCAAGCAGGGACAACAAGCCGGGCGGGAGGGCTGAGGACATGCCATCAGGCTGACAGCTAAGCCCAAACAAGCACAGGCGTGGGTCCCGCACTACAATTAGTAATTTTCTGTCCCCAGCCATTAAAACCCCATTGCTCCCCAACCAGCACCGCACCAGGTCTGCAATGCAGGGCTGAGCACACCTGCTTGCTCAGCCCCGACACCAGCACCACTTCCATCTCTGCTCCAGCACAATAAACCTCACCATTTGGCCTCCTGGCATAATTGCATTTCTCTCTCCTTTTTTTTCCAGGCAAAGTACTAGTTCACTGTGCAATGGGAGTCAGCCGATCCGCAACTCTTGTCCTCGCTTTCCTAATGATCTGTGAAGGTATGTCCCTTGCTGACGCCATTCAGACTGTACGCTCACGCAGAGGGATCTGCCCCAACTCCGGCTTCCTCAAGCAGCTTCGGGAGCTGGACCTCCAGTTAGGGAGACGGAAAGGCAGAGGAGCAGAGGCCTGCTAGTGCCAAGGGGGCATGTCTCCTGGCACCACACCACGAGATGCTGCCCTCAGTGGCGACAGCGCAAGGACGCTGTCGGGACTGCTCTGCAGCTGCACTCAGCAGCTCTTTGGGAAATGGCTAAGCATAAGCAAGCTGGTAGGAGTTCACTATGTATTTCTTGGATAAGCCCACTATTTGAAAGAAAATGAAATAAAGAAGGATTCAAACTGGCAGTTTTGCCCACCTGGGCCTGTTTATTTAACTACCTGTTGGGCAGGGCACAGGGAGCAGTTGGGTTTTCATGCAGAATTAAAAGGCAGCACAGTCAACTTGAAAAAAAGACTTTTTACTTGCTTATAATTGCATTTATATGGCAAGAGGGAAAATGGCTAAACTAGTAAAAAGAAAAAGAAACCATGAGGTTTTTTTAAGCAAGTCTTTAACATTTCACATCCAGCTGGCACAGGGTGAGACTTCAGGTTTTGCAAGCTGACATGCTCCTCTAGTCTGACACGGTGACACTCGTCAGGATCCAGCTCAGACCCTCTCTATTACAGGCCATGGAGGCTCTTGCTGGGACCTTCACAAACCCTTTCAGCTTCAGGTCGATGGCAAATACTCAGAACTTGAGGAGACCATGAAATCCTCGGGAGCTGATAGAGGAGGTCCCAGCCGGACGCCGCGCGCTGGGGCGCGGCTGTCAGCAGCCTCGCTGCTGGTCGGAGGGAGGGAAGGTGCCCCCTTGCACGCGTAAGGCGAGGGGCACACTGCCCACTGATGCGCCGTGGGGTGCTAGCAGTGCCAGACGGAAACGCCCTCCTCTTGGCTCGCAGCCCGCCACTCCAAATCACATTCCCTAAATTTCCCTGTTTTAACGCAAAGCCAGAACCTGGTGTCATCATGTCAGAGCAAAAATGAGCAATGCCTCTAATAAATCCAAAGCAGCAGCTCTGCATTTCGATTACTCTTTTACGCCCAATTGGCCACATTTAATCTTGTAAAGAACTCGAAGCAGATATTTGCTTCAGTGCAATTACAGCCACATACAGAACATTGGCAAATGCAAACAATATAGAATTTCCACTTGACGGCAGATTAATTTGGTGTGATGTTTTCTCTTGAGAGGTCTTAAAGGCTTGCAGTTCTGAAAGTACCCTGCAATTTGTATTTATAGCACTATGGATGTTGAATAGAAAGAGAGAAGCATGCACTCGTTCTGAACTGAAGTTTCTTTTGCCACCATCCATTAAAAAAAATTAACTGAGCATAGCACACTTCCACTGCATTTCTCATAATGCAATATGGAAACATGAATTCCCTGCAGATCCTATAGAGAAATTCAGGTGGTGTTTCCACTTTTATAAACATAGTAAGTAAAACACAAGTGATGCCACGGACTGATTTCCTCTCAGGGAACAGAGAGATGGGTCTTCCCGTCAGAAAGGGTCCCATCCTTTGAGACTGGAGTAAGCAGCCAGAAGGGAGGTAATAGCTAATGATGGAAACAGTCAGTGAAGTTATAGCTTTCGCAGACCTCTCGCTGGCTGCTGCAGCAAGGAGATGAGATTTCAGTGAGCATGGTGGCTGAACCACTCCTGGCACTTGGGTCTCCTCCACCTCAGGCTGTCTGGGGATCCTTTTTTATTGCAGACCATGCTGAAGCTGTTTTGTGAGTAGTCTTTTCAGTTGCCTTGCTAACCACTCCCTTCAAGTCTCTGTAACTCAGCCTATACCAAGCCAAATGGCACTACATTAAAGCACAAGGGGCATATGAAACGTAACGGGCCAAAATCTCTGCGCATTGAGCCCGTCAGGACAGGTCATAATTCCCAGCAAGTTGCACATCTGGAAACATCTGTGGTTGCAGGGCGGAATTTAAAGCGAACAACTTCTCCAAGTGACTGAGCCTAAATTTCCCCCAGCTGAGGCCTGCTAGCCATTGTGGGACTATTTCAGCTGGCCAGGGATAGCCATAGATTCCCCTGCCCCGAGTGACTTGCAGCTGGGAGCAGTTAAGTCCGGCTGGAGCTGCAGCCTGCCAGGAAAGCCAGGGCACTAGCAAAGCAGGGCTGCTGGCTGGATGTCAAGACAATAAAGTAGCTATTGAACCCAAGAACATAAAGTTCCCTTTCTAGGAGATCCTGGGCTGGTTCCAGCACTTTGCGTTGCTGCGAAGTTCAGGCAGCAGGAGGCAGGTCCCCCCCAGCCCCTTGCAGTTTCTCCACTCTCCAGCAGATGACAGTCCCTCAGCCCACCATTACCTTCCCTCAGTTGTGCAAGGGCTGCAGCATCGTGGAGGTGGCCTGGCAGGGGCACAGGGGCAGGCTCGGCGCTTGATGACAATGGAGCAGTCCTAATCTCTGGCCCGGGTGGCTTACTGCCCCTGTGCTCAGTGAAGCAAAACTCTCTTAGAAATTACAGCTGGAATCAAGACAAAGAAAATGAAAACAATATTGGGGGTGGTTCCAGGTATGTCTTCTGCCACACTTTCCAGATCCAGAGTCGCTGGCTCTTTGCAAGGCACCGGCTCAGCCCAAGCAACAAGGAATAGCTTCCTTCCACCACAGCCATCCTTGCTGACAACAAGGCACTTGGGTCCTGGCAAGCAGCTGGCAATTCTGCTGCTGCTGAGTCAGGCAGAATGAAGCCCCTTCCACTCCCCTGCAGGTGTGCTGCCTCTGCAGAGCCAGCTGTAATCACACTTGCCCAGTGCCCTAGCTAAATATCACCTGCCAAAAGCAATGTCAACTGAGACCGCAGGCAGGGTGGAAGCGATCAGAATGGCAGATTCAGACGTATTAACGGAGAGAGCAGTGCTGGTGCTACCGTCTTTTCCATGCCGACTCCCTACCCAGTACAGAGCAAAGGCTGAGGTTTATTTGCAAACACCTTACGAAGGAGCGACCTCCAGCGCTGTGGTGGAGCTGGTGTATGTCCCACGCAGAAGCCCGCAAGGGAGAACGGGTGCCTTAGCCCCTCTTCACAGACAAGGCACCTGGAGTTTGCCTGAGCTGCAGCAGGATGTTTGGGGAAAAGCACAATGGGATTGCTCTCCAGCCTCCAGAACTGGCATGAAAGCATGAGAATAGTTTTCTCACATAAGATATCTTGCCTTCACCAGCTTTTCCTCCCAGACTTTCAGCAATGATAAATACAGAGAATATTGCTGCAAGCATGTCTGCATTGTGTTATTTATCCTTTGGATTTGCACTTCGGGTTTTATTTGTAAAACAAAAGTGGGACCATAAATCAGCTCTACAAAGAGCCAAGGGAAGAGAGGACAGAAATTTTCAACAAGCTGCACGGAAGGCGATGCTGCCAAGGACAGGTTTCCCATGGAAAGAAATGCCAGCCAGGATATTGCCCAGGTACAGCCCGTGTGTAGTGGCGATAGGTAAGTGTCAGCCTTCTTCTTGCAGGTGCATTAAATCATGCCTCCTTGCACAGGTAGCTTTGGGGCTGCTGCAACAAGGATGGCCCTCCTTTGGGACCTTCTTAAGTCATAGCTTTTGGCCCTTTTTCTCTTACATACCAAAAAAGAAAATTAAAAAAAAAAAATCCAAATTGGGACCAGAATAGGCTACAAAGCTAAAAAATTAAGGGTGACCAAGATTAACTTGCCAGGGTTGAGTAACAAGCCACTGGACAAGCCTAAGTTGACCACATTCCAGAGTAACCATCTTGATCGTGGCGTTCAGCGTACGCGTGGCCGCTCTTCGGGTACAGTGCCCCACGTAACACACAGCGCCTGCAGGCGAGGATGGAGCGGGGCAGCCTCACAGGCAGATCTCCTGTTCCTCTTCAGCCCGTGGCTCCCACTTCTGCTTTGACTTTGGCACTGCCCACCACGACCAGCTGACTTTCTCCTGCGTAACCCTGATGTCCAAGTCAGATCTGCCCAGCTCCTGCCAGCCCCTCCAGAACTGCAAAGCGCTGTCAAGTCCACTTGACAGATGTTATCCTCCTCCCATTATTTTTCATGCCTTGTGTTTTCCTGATAACAAGGCTGAGCTATGTGTTACTGTGGAGAGGGGCTTCAAAACAGCTTGTGCTTTGCAAATCTACTTCATCGTCTGAGGTTCAAAGAGCATATGCAGCTCCTGAAGCCAAGTCAAACAGGAATCTAGGGCCTGCAAGGCTTTCAACAGTTAAGTTTTCTTTAGGCTACAATTATTTTGCTTAGAAACTAGAGCCTTGATCTGTTGCAGGAGGCTGCAGTTTCATAAAGTCAAACAATTTGCTCTTTGCAATGTACTATTTGCGGTACAAGTATCATTGAGTTATACCGCTCCCCCTCACCGCTGCCTCCTGGAACCTCGTCTGTTTATATACAGAAAGCACTCTCAGGAAGCACTCCTAAAAATACCCAGCGATGTTAGCGGAGGATCTGGCTCTGTCTCTCCTCCTCCTGCTTCTGCCTCCATAACATCCTTCCATCATCTCCATGCTCAACAACACCAGCTGTTCAAGCAACCTTACTCCCGTCTCACCCTCTAAAAATTGTTCTTTTCCTTCCTCCTTTGCCAGCAGCCATTATCCACCCAGTCACAGAGCGCCTTCCATGATTTTGCCATGCCATGTCCCATCTAGTGCTTTCTCCCTTGATCGCTGTTACATGAAGGCCACACCGTCTTTACAAATCCTTGAGAACACCTACGTGGCTCTGCCCACTTCTCAGACAATAAGAAGATGCCAAGTTGGGGCAAAAATAGTATCAGAAAAATAACAACGTATTTTATGACTGTCTAAAAGGGCATTTGAAGACTGTAAAACAAGATGCAGTACTTTCCACAGACTAACTTT
Organism: Sula dactylatra; assembly: GCA_013389905.1. Taxonomy (NCBI): domain Eukaryota; kingdom Metazoa; phylum Chordata; class Aves; order Suliformes; family Sulidae; genus Sula; species Sula dactylatra. The sequence goes on from WEKW01008594.1 coordinate 37,170, forward strand.
TAAGACCACTCTCAGGGAAGTCACCCTGGAGACAAAGCATCTCCCAACGGAAATACCACTGCAAATAAAAATATTTTCATAGTAGCACAAACAGAAAACTTGCACAGTAAAAACCCAGCCAGCTGACAAAAATATCAGTTATTAAACTTCAGGTAAAATTCAAAAGCAGGTCTGGGACCCAGCTCACCCTTCTGATCTGTCTGTTGCCCAAGACGTGGGCAGAGCCTCCCCTCACGCAAAGTGCCACTTGTCAAGGGATGGGGGCTTCCAGCCGGTGCCGTCAGATCCTGCTTGTTGCCAACAGTCCTCACGACCACAAAGATCTTGAGTGCATTCAGCAGGCCAAGATTCGTAGCGGCACGAAGGGTCTTTGATCCCTCAGGCTGTCCACATAGCACCAATTGACTGGAATGTTTCCCTTCTGTAGGTGTCCAGCAGACGGACCCTGAAAAATCAAAGCTCAACAGCTCTGCCATTGCTGCTTAGTAGTAGACAAGACCCACCTTTGCGGTTATTCCCGGTGTAAAACTCTTCTGAAAGGCAGTTGCTGTTCTCCAAGCCCCTTTCTATGAAAACAAAGCATCTAATTAATTTAATTCCTCTTAATTCAATAATAATTATAATTCTTCAATTAATCTAATATTAAATATCAGCAATGAGATAGTCACAAATACGTACAATCAAAATGACTGGCCAAAGCCCTTAAGATTGCTTTTGGAGGACCGACAGTTTTCAGACAAAAAAACTCAAAAAAACTGAGGAGAACAGAACGGTAAAAAGTGAGACACTGACAACTTTTCCACTAAAACCATTTAGGTTGCTTACAATAAATAAATAAATCAGTCCTATACAAAAACCCCACCCATCATTGGAAAACCATCAGCCAGCAAAGAGCGAGCGAGGGATTATTTGCTCAGCTCTGGTGACAATTGGCTGTTACTAGAGTTATTCTGACACATTGTTTTGAAGAACATCTGTTTCCACTCCGACTCCTTTAACTTTCAGATGTGGAAAACAAAAGCTCATTTTCATGCCATGTCTCCCATCTTCAGCTGGCAACAGTTGCGTGATTGTGAAGTTATTGTTATGCTGGCTGATCTGTTTGTCAGTTTATATTTTCCTATCATATCTATTTTTAGCTGCTCATTAGTATTACTTGGAGCGTCTCCTATAAATCTTAAACATTTATAGCACATCTCGACAATTCATCAAATGGAGCCAACCTCCAAGGAAAGGAAACCCAAACCACTTCCCCCTGCTCAGCTGAATGAGATTCAGATCCTTGTCTTTTAAACTTCAAACTCAACATTTTCCCATCTGCTCTTTATACACAACAGCCCTTTTGCTCCACACCAATATTTTATTCTCCATTCATAACTTTTTACCTCCCTCCAGAGGTTTCCTGATGCTTTTAGTTTGCTGGACTCACAGAAGACTTGGATTTTGGAGCGTTCCCCCCCACACTCCATTGAAGGGGAAAAATAATCATTCAGCAATGAATGGCCACTTTTCATTACTCATTCACAAGAGGAACACAGCAGGATCCCAGGGCTGGACTCAAAGACACTTTTCTTTGCCATTCTCACAAGAGGAAAAGAGCATTTTATCAGAGACTATTCAAACTAAGGACATTTGCAAAATCAAGTTCACTCTTTACTCTCTATTATTGACTTGCATTTCTAAGCCTCTGTGCACGCATGTATAACTATCAATCAGCTGCACAATTTTTGTAGCTATGACCATGCCTGGAGGTACCAGTACACCTGATTTGGCCAGGTCGCCCTCGCAGGGAACATTTCTAGAGGGTTCAGACTGTAATGGCCAACGACAAGATGATTTCAAGAAGTAATAACCAGAAGACGTGGCCCGGCCAAGAGCTTTGCAGAAGAAAGCTCTCCACTTGTGAAGAAACACCATCCCCTGCCAGGCAGCGCTCGGCTGCCAGCAGAGGCTGTGCAGCAGCTCCTGGCTGGTGGGACCAAATACCGCCACAGGCCAGGGGAGATTGCTCCCCTCCTCCTCCTCCTCCTCCTCCTCCTCGGCTCTCGCGGGGAAATCCCAGTCTTGCACACTCTGCACATCTGAAGGCTAAGCAACGCATTTCTGAGATGCAACTGTTAATTGTCTGTATGTAATTAGCTGACACTGACTGGAACACACACTGATTAAAAATCAGACTGACCATCTTTTTCATTTCCTACATATTTGAATTAATCCAAGGAGACATCATATAGCAAGAAATGAAAACTGTACCAAGGAAAATAGTCCTGGCATACACGTTAGTCTTACAGAGTGGCTTTAATTTAAACAGCTCATCTGATCAGGCAGAATAGCTCTCTGTTGCTTTTTAGGGAGGTAGGAAGTGCTTGGGAGAAGGCAGTAACAGAGAGGAGTATTTAGATTTTTTACCACCTAAGTTGCTTTCCATCAATTCACAGAGTGCTTCAATTCACCTCATGTCTTTTCCCACTGTCATCTTTCCTGGAAGGAAAAAGAAACCCCACAACCAAACAAAAAACCAAAAAAAACCCCACAACAATAAAAACAACCACCAAAACCAAACAAAAACCAAAACCCCAAACCAAAACCACCCAACCAGCTTAGACTCAGTTATGCCTCTGTGTGGTTACATTCTGATTTTACTATCACTATAACCTCCACAAAGTCCTGCAGTTTCTAAGCCACCCTGCTGCGCAGCGCAGACGTATGCCAACTTACCCGCACCTCTGCCACCTCGGATCCTTTTGGTCAGACGTCAGGTACCAGTGCCACAGCGGTCTGTCCGGCCAGTCATCCAAACGCATTTCAGGAGATGGATACGAATATATCCTTTTCAGGCTAGTTGACAACGGTCAGCCCCATGCTCAGAAAAGCCTGCCTGCCAATAAAGGAGCCAGCTCGCAGCAAACCTTGGCAAGTCAAAGAAAGCACCACTATGTCAGGATCCCCTCCCCACCCCAGCCGCTTTTCCCATGAAAAGTGGTATGCCAAATCCCTTACAATTCTTTCAGATTAAAACACAAGATTAAGCTGAAGATTGACATGAACTACAAGGTTCAAATCTTACCCAGATTTCCCTTAGCACTAGACACTTACAGACCTGGGATCTTAAAGGTTGTTATGGTAATAGCAACTTTGCGTCCAGAATCACAGCTGGACTCAGACTCATATACAAATCACCCCTTTATCTCTCTGCGCTAGCACTGTATTTCTGCTAGCCCCAGATGTTCACAACTCCTGTATGACATCCCCCGACTTCCTCATTGTGAGACTGTCTTTATAAAGCATGAGATTTTATTATTATTTGTCTTAAGGTTCATTGTTTTCATGATTTTCTTGACAAGGGCAATAAACATATATTCCTCCTCCTCTCCCCTGCCAAGGAAAGCTGAGATTCTCTGGTAAATTTAGGAGCGCGTACCATGTTATGAGACATGGAAAAAGCTACGAGAGCTAGAGTACTGCCACCTGGTACAGCACAGCGTGTCCCGGGGCTAAAGCAGCTGGGAGCACATGCTGTTTCATTTACTTGACTATGCCTTAAAACGAGCAGTGCCAGGGAAGGATGTATACATACACATACATTACAGCATCATCAACATCCATGACATTGGGACATTTAGCAAATGTCTTCCTCTACCAGCAGCTCCAAGCCCTGCTCTGTCAGCTTTGGGAAGGAACAGCCCTTTGTGGGCTGTCAGTCATGCTAAGATCACTACTCAAACTGAGATTATTCCCACCAGAAGGCAGAAATTTGACCAGGCCCTGTGTTATCACATACAAACTGATGGAACAAATCTGTGCCTCAGTTTGAAAGGAATCATTTACTAATGGAACCATAACCAATCAATTCTTTTTTATTTTCTTATTTGTTTTTATTTTAAACATCTGGAAAGACCATATAATAACACAATTTATACAAGCCTTTAGTCTTTCGAAGGAAGATTTAGCTACATTAGCCCACAAGATGCATGAATTGCCCGATTTTGAAGCTGTCCTTTTAGCAGTGTTGTATACACATACTCAGAGGTTTGGCTGTAAAAGCAGGGAGAAAGTCACACATCACTAAAAAGTAAAGGTTATAAGATGAACCACTGCGTAGTCCAAAGGAACCCAGCTGTAGCAACGAAAAACATCATTATTTGGTTTAGTAACTAATAGCAGAGCATCAGGAAACACAACTCAGAAACGGAAAACACTTGCAAGCCACACTTAGCACTAGCAGGACGCCGGAGACGGGCCCCGCGACACGGCTGGGACGGCGAGCTGGCAGCAGGCTGGAGCGGGCAGCCCAGCGTGTGCCAAGCCACCATCCCTCCCCGCTTGCCTTCAGACCTTCCTCCCACGGGGGCAAAGCGATGCTTCAGCCCCGAGCACAAGAGTTGCACGACTGCAGGTTGGCTACAGGAGAAGGGGGCAGGACATAGCCTGGGAAAACAGGCACCCGACTGCGTCACCCCGGCGAGCCGCGGCTCCCCTTGTCCCCGACTCCCACCCGCGTGCGGTGATGCTTCGCACAGGTTGATTCTCCCAAACATTACTGCGGGCTCGAGGCTTTTGCTGCCCTGCCATGGCTGCCCGAAGGATTTAGAGTTCAGGCTGAAGACTTCACTGGAAGCAGCGTAGCAGGGCTCTGGAGACACCGGCAGTATTTATAGCAGCCTGAAAATTGTACCTCTCCTCACCAGCTGAACAAGCTCTCTGAGCTGAATGCTGCAGCTAATTGAGAGAAGACTGCCATACACCATCAGCCGAATTTACTGCTGGTCCTCAAGATCAGGTTGTGCTGACTGCACGGTGACAGCGGTGCCTAAAGGGAGGTCATCTTCGTTTCTAAATTTTCCCTCTAGGAACAAGAGCTTCTTCTGCATCTGCACTGCTAGGCTTCTATTTATAGGCTTGAACCCTGTGATGTAATCTTCCTTTTTGTTTCCAAGGAAACAATATTTGATGTATTCTACTTTCAAGTTTTTCTTCCTTTAGGTTTCCCCCTTGCCCCAGCACTCTCCCTCCCTTTTTAAAGAGATAAGTCAATAGGTAAAACCTGTACTTACTTATCTCTGGCATGCAGCATAGTCCTCTCTCTCTAAAACCAGGCTTAGTCATATCACTAAAAAATTCAAGACATTTCAAAAATATGCTTAGCAGTAATTTTACGCACTGTTTATATATATTACTTTTCTGATAGTAAATGAGCTGTAATTGTAAAAGGCAGCAACTCCTGTTGACAGCTCAATTTTCTCAAAAACTTCAGTTCTGCATCTCAGCTCCGAGTCCTCTTTTCCTGGGAGCATTTTTTAAAATCCTCTCACTGGCCACCCATCCAGCTTTCCCACGGTTTTACTCCTCAAGCCGGGGCTCCTGGCGGCCAGTCCAGTCCCCTGGCACTCCCCTTCTGGTGGCAGGGAATCTCCTGACACCTCTCCGCATGCTCCTCTCTGGCACAGGGCGGCTTTCCCAGGTCTGCTGTGACTCTGAGTTGCTTTTCATTCACATGAAAATCCTCTACATGAATGTTCTTTTCAAACAATTGGCTGTCACTTCACGGTCTGTAAATTAGGAAAATGCAGGGGATTGAATCTATAATTCATACTGAAATCAGCATCTGTAACAGCTGGAATAGAGTGTGTTGAATGGATTCTTGGAGAAATGCAGGTGCTTTGGAGTCTTAATGGAAAAGCAATGGGTCAAGCTAAAAGCTTTCCTTAAAATCCTCAGTGCTAGTGTGTTTATATGGATGGGTTGAATGGTGTGGGAGAGGCTGGCTGCTTTCACAAAAAGAGACTATTTTAACACCGCATAAAAATTCAGAGTAGCAATGCTCATAAACACAGTTGATTAATTCTGACTGGAAAACACGCACTCATTTGTTACTCTCCTGCCTTGTGCCTCAGTGATGTAGGACAATAAACGAGCTGGCCTGATGATCTTCTGCTCTACGTACAATGAAGTTACAGCCAGAATTTTTTTTAGGACTACTCGTTCTGGAACATAAAAGGGCAGGTAAAATCCCAGCCGAAGCAAGATGATGTGGACCAAGAACACTCAATTAGAGTTTGTGTGGTGAAGGGAAGAAAAGGTGATAAAGCACATGCTGGATACACAGTCAGCAAATATTACAAATTTTACGCTATCAAAGAAACTATGAAAGTGAACATGGAAATTATCTGCAATCAGCATCTTCCATTTTGGGTCATACAGGTTGTAGACTAACAACCATCAGTTCCTGTGTCAGCCCCAAAAAAGGCCAGGCTCTTTTCTGAGGTATCAGATGTTGATTCAGAAGCTCCAAGTCATTCCACAAAACCTCTGACTTGGCAACAGAAGGGACATGGGATGGGAAGACTTACATGATCTAGACTTCTGCCAACATCTGTGGATCCTTTTCAAAAAAACTCATCACTGTTCTTCCTCAAAGCCCTAAAATAAGGGTTTCCCACATCGCATTCCTCCTGGAAGCGCCGCTCTAGGAAGCCGCTTCTCTCCTCCTTCCACCTCAAAAGCATTCATAGTCAGTTTTGCCCCAGATGATTAGGGTTGTTATCAAGCCTTCCTATCTCCCAGTCCAACCACGGCTTAACGGTTTGACAACACTGTCTCCTTCTTGGTGGTTACTCAGTCTCTTGAAAAACCTCAGTAAAAATCACCTTTGACAGGAAAGGGAACAGTAGCAAGCTTCAAGTGTTTGTCACTAGGTTTCGTTAGTTTATTCTGAAGCAAAGCATTTCTGGTGGCTAAAACGCAGAGCACATTTCATGGTCTGGCAATGCACTGCTTTAGAGATTGTGGTTCTGTAAAGAGCGAGCTTTATCAAGTTTGTCTGCTTCTCAAAGACTCTCCTTGGCACTGGACAGGTCCAACTGGGTCTCAGTAAATCAAATGCTTATTTGATGTCAGTGAAACTACGATGCAACTGCTGTTTTGCTCAAGGTTGTCAGAAAGCTTTTCAGTAATCAATTTCAGCCAGAAGAGATGCTCAATTGTTCTTCTTTCCCGCTGCAAGGGGTGGGGGGGAACGCAGCTTGCTCTTCCTCAATAATTCCCTCATATTTCATTTTTAATCTCTTAAGCAAATTACAAGTGAAGACCTTTGATGTACGAGCCAGCCAAACTCATTCATTTCTCAGTACTTGCTGGACTAGAGAGGATCTCGTTCTTATGCATGTGGATGATAATAACAACTTCAAAGCCCCCAGGCATGTGTTAGCTTTCCCTGATTTCCTTTCTAAGTATGCATTTTGTGGGCCAACACCAGTTAAGACCCATAAACAGCTGCACTTGAATGCCATCTATTAAGGCAGTCTTGCTCTCTCTCGTAGTGTAACAACTCTATTTCTACTTCACAGAACTACTTGGTCTGGCTTTTGTATTTTTCCTGAAATGGAGTACCTCATTTCCAACATTTATGGCGTTCTCAGCTTAAGGGAGTCTGGAACCTGATCAAACTCGGAGCAAAAAGCCATTAAAAAGGCACTTGCCCTGAAGTGGCACGGAGCATTCCTGGTGGATTATGAGGCATTGTTTTGCTGTTGTGGGGGTTTTATGACATGAAGTGTACTTGGTTACTTCTAGGAGGACCGTAGGTCGTAGCCATATGGTACCACAGGACCAGATGTTCTGAGTACAGCAGAACAGCTGCACCTGAGCAGTGGTCGGGCAAACTTCCCCCAAGCTGGCTCAGGAAAAAGGAAAAGGGGACGTATTTCAAACCAGTTAATGTTGTAAGTTATAGTTATTATCATCATTTAGTCTGTTGAACTCATTATCGGAACACTTGGAGGCAAAGAGCATAGAATCGTTAAAGAGAATATCGGATAGTCACATAAATAAGAAAAACCACCACCACAGACAATTTACGTTGGAAGAAAAGAAATAGTTTTGGAAAAGCTGTAAAACTTCATGCTTCAGGCTTCCAGCCAAGCTTTATCTAAGGAGGTGGAGTGGGGAGATTAAACAGATTTTCTGTGGGGCAGAAAATTTATCTTAAAAGTGGGGAGCACAGATTTCATGTACTTTCCTTTAAGGCATTTGTTACTGACCACGGTCAGCGGTACAGACGCTGGGCTAATGGCACCAGCACGGCAACTCTGGTGTTGCTCCATCTGCACTGCCAGCGAGCCAGAAGCCTGTACCAAGAGACAGCAAACATCAATCCAATTTCTGGCTCTCAGCTCTGTTTAAGCCTAGATTTGGCACTCAGTATACCATGAGATTACTCTGACCTGAAACCTGCTCTCAGCATGTCTGGACAAAACTTTCTGATCAGAGTTACGCACCAAGCATCTATTATTTTTGCTCATTTTTAAAAAACGCGCTATGCTTAGGGAATAGGTTGGGCCACACATTTCTGGAATCTCTGCAGCAACATGTTATTGAGGATATAAAGAAAGAGAAGAAAAAAACCAAACCCTTCTTATCCCAATGAACAATAAGAGTAGAAACAGACTGCGGCATTTTCCCAACTTGTCATCAAGAGAATTTAAGTGCGGTCCTGTGTGTGATACGGTGGTACGTTAGGGACAAAACCACCTTGAATTTTGGCAATCCGTTTTCCTCGTAGGGCAGCTTAAATGCTATGAACGATTCGAGGTGCCCGATTTTTGGACCTCGGGAGCACGTCGGGGTGCCCTGCACAGCACGGAACGATGTATTCACTGGTTAACGCTCTCTCTCGGCAGGATTCCTCTGGTAGGTGCTCTTCTCGCAGGGCTTCCTCTCCGCACCAACCAAGAAACAGGGGGGTAAGCAGTTTGGGGCCCCAGACCTTCCTGTTCCCAGCGTTCTTCGGTAAGGGGAGGTTACAAGAAAGCCCTCATCCCATATTTTCCACATTACTGTGCCTTGGGATCTATACTCCACTTGAACACAAATCTCCCAGAACATTTTTTCTGCTGACAGCGAGAGAAAAAACAGAACAGTGAACAAAACTCCTTTCAGAGCCCCGACCCCAGCCTCCCCCCACAAGCCCAGGGAAGGCCAGGGAACCTCGTTCAGGACTGGGGTCCTTCTTAGCCCCAAGGATCTTGCTTCGTCCCTAGCCTCACATGCTGTCTTATAAATACAGCCACTACTGCTGGGCTGTTAGCCCTGCCAGAGACACCGCACGAAATGCACCAGCCAGTAAATTTGACTCCTACCACATCAAATCCAACTTACCCCCCTGACAATACTGCCTAAAAAGCTCACAAAACAGTATTTCTACCTATTATACTACTTGGACAAACAACATCAACTGTTATCTACAAGAACACTTGCCTATTGACTAAGAAAAACAACATAAAAAGTAATGTACCACGAGTCTGTAATTTCTGGTGGACCTTTCAGTTCCCCCTGTTTCCAGAATTTCAGAAACGCTCCTCATGCGTTGACTTAAAACATTCAGACACTGAAATCCTTGCCCTGTGAAGCAAAGCTGCCCCTTTGATTTGATTTGCAGAATGGTCTCACGAGTCAACATAATTCCGATTCCCCTGCTGATAGAAGCTAGCACAACCGACATCTAGCTGAAACACAGTAACGAACACAGCAGACAATGCTTATTAAAGAATCAGATAAAACCCTGAATACATCAACCAAAAAAATAAGCATGCCGCCAATATTTTCTGGTAATCCTTAACTAGGAGATGAAGAGAGAACAAACTCAAGCTCAAATGGTAGGTTACATAGGGCAGCAAGTGTCCCTTTTGTTTTATGGGTCTGCAACGCCCGCCCTAGCAGAGCCCCAACCCCTGATGGGGGCCGTTAAGCATAACTTCAGTAGAAAGAGAAATTAAACAAGTAACACCCAGCTAGACACTCATGCACGCGAGGTATTGTCAAACAAGTTCTGTGTAGTGCTGCTTAAATGCCAGTTGACTTCAGCAAGAATCAAGGGCACGCAGCAGTTTGTGAGGAGGGTGCGCAGTCATTTAAAACATTTCTCTCTATCTGCAGTAATCAAAACAAGTTATAGCCAGGCTACAGCTATATGTCTAGTTTGAAGACTGCTTGTCTGTGCAAGAGAGAACCATCTGGATTTACTTTACGGTTAACTTTAAAATATATATATATAAGGTTTCTTAACTTTTGCCAAACAACTGGAAGCATAATGGTTTCTGCATGCTGTTAGCATCTCAGTACAGCTGCAAATGTCCATTAGGCCAATCTTATATAATTATATACTTATTCTTCCCATGCAATTGTTAAAACCCCAGCTTTTCCAAATAATAGCATATTTTGTAGCAAAGAGGAAACCTTCCAGTCCACCAGGTTGGAACGGGGGAGGGAAGTCTTCCAAAGCAGAACCTTACTCAAAGCTTTTATTTTAAGCTAACATAAAAATTTCAAGCCTTAGAAAACAGAGTGTCAGATTTTTCCAGCTGTACCTCTAGTGTGGTCTGGCCAGAAATCTATCATTTCTCTCCCTTCTCCTTTTCTTTACCCAGTGTTTGTGGAAGAAATTCGGTCTTTCTAAGGATGTAAAAAAAAAAACCAAACCCAAAACCAAAACCTTTTGGTTTTTTCCCCCCTTCCCACCCTCTCCCCACTGAATAGGGCTTGAGCTCTCATCCTTCCCACTGCTCCATACCAAGCACCACAGAAACTCCCACCTACGAAGCTGGTCCGTGGCATTTTTTTGGTCACAGTCGTGTTCATTCTGCTTGGGTGTCATCCTTTTTCCCCACCTAAGCCTTTGTTTCTTCTCTCTAGAACATCAGCGCTCAAGGCTAGGAATTGCCTTTTATCATGTATCTGAACAGTGCCCGGCGCTGTTCTTGGTTGGCCCTTTGACACTTTCAGAATACACGTGAAAACTAAAGGGATAAGGAATTTGGCCCAGGGTCATATTCTGGGGCTGGGCCAGTTGCTTCGCTAAGACAGGCAGGTGGGGCCAGCGGGTGTCCGCACGCAAGAGCCGACCCCGGCAGTGGGCTCAACAAGAGCAGGCTGAACGCAGGCAGGGCTCCGGGAGGGGGGGTCATCTCCATGTGCGAAGCACCATCACCAGCTTAGCCAAGATTTTCAGAAACGACCAATAACGCGGCAAACATCTGCTTTCAGAAGCCCAAGGCAACTATTCCAGAGGACAGGTGCTTACCTCTTCCAAAATAAGAGCCTTCCTGCTGTGTTTCCCATGTGTCCAGGCTCCAAAGCACTCTAAATCATTGGCCACTCTCAAAACATCTCAGCAGCTAGTATTTCTTACTTAACAAAAGCAAAACTAATGGAAACACACACAGCTGGTCCCCAAAATAGAACATTTTTCCAGGAGGTGAACGATCCCTCCCTACACGTTCTTGGGACCCTACAGAGAAAGGGGCACAAGGGCTCACGTTGTTTTGACAGCCAGGCAGACAAACAAATACTTCTGTTTCAGCTTAATATTCCCGGAGCTCAAAATGCCAGCCTAAAAAAACAATACCACAAAACATTGTCGTGCCATCGATCTGACATCAGAAAGACAACCTTGGGGAGTGACAGCCCAAGAGAGGCGACAGATCACTGCCCATCCCCGCGCTGCGCCACTTGGGGTGCACGGACCTTCCACCGCGCACCTTACATAGCCTCCTCGCACCAGCACTGCCCGTCGGCTGTATCATCTTACCCATATTCCCCCATCCTGGGTCGCCTGCAGGGATAAAAATAAAACAACCACTGCTAGTTTCTGTTAAACGGGGTCTGTATCTCCTCCTCCACAAAGTTTCGCTGTTATCAGTATAGAATTAATTTGCACAACAACCTTCCAGGGTAACTTAGAAGGCACAGCAGGTTTCTAACATCTAAGCTCTTTCTCATTTTAAGAGCGACTATCTGAATAATTGGCAGGGAGGAGCTTGGCTGCTCTGCAATACAGAAACTTGGCCAGAGTGATGCTGTTAGCATGAAACAGCAGCAGATCCAATGGCCAGCACTTGAACTGAAACTGTTTGTTATTACTTCACATCTGTACTGCAGTATTAGCCACAGGCCATGACCAAGTTTGGTCCAGGTCCTTCTGGGATGAGCTTTTGTCTTTTAAACAGACAAAGGTTGACAAAGGTGGTTGGACGGATTTGAAGTAACACAAAAAACAGCTGACAGAGTCAGGAACTTGTGTCCCCCTGAAAATCAATGGCACCTACTGTGGGACTTGGAAACTTCGGAAAACAACACTTGGGCGACCTGAAGCTTTGGTCAGGCACAGGCATTTGCAGTCACAGACTGCTGGTGTTCTTGCAAGAGATGAAAAAAGTTCCACAGCGGGTACACATCAACAGCCGGCTGCTTTCTGCATGCCCTGGGGTGCGAGTAGGGAGCACTGTGAGCCAGCAAGGCGGGCAAGCGGTGCGTACAGGTCTGCTCGGAGAGATCATTTCCAAGAGGGTCATCTCAACAGAAGGGGCCAGGAGGCCTCGAAAAGCAGACGCAGAGACCAACGGGCTCCTTCCCAGTATCACCCACTTGTCCTGACTGGCCTCTTTGCCTCCTTCCCCCTCTCCCAGGCAGAAGGCAATGGATCTGAAGAGTTTCCCCTGAGAAATATCAATACTCACGAGAGAGCTGGAGCTCCTTATGTCATTGCAAGCCTGGCTCCAGCAGCACCGAAATCTCATTACTCCTAATGAAGTTGTCCCAGTTGGCAACGCTGACAAATGGTTTGCTGCAGAACAAATGCTTGGGGAGAGGATATTGTGTACCAGCTCCATGCACGTGACCACCGGTCCCTCTAGCAGACAGCCCCGTGGGCGGTGAAGGTCACCGCTCCTGCAGCGGACAAAGTGCTGCCGTGGAAGCGGTGTGGCTCTGACACCAGGGAAGCCAGATTTGATCTTTGATCAACCTGGCCGTGGTTTTCTACAGGAAGTTTTAGACCTTCTGCAATAGGAAGGCGTGGAACTTTTCAGGAAAACTTTTGTAGGCAAGCAGGGAGTTTTTCAAAGGCTGGAGAGCGTACCCCCGCCTCTTTTTGGCGAGCTGTGCCCACGTCACCAGAGGTGAACACCACATCACTTTCTCAGAAAAGGCATTTCAGAAGTCAGATGGATACTGAGAGTGGCAGCGCTGGAGAAAGCCAAGACAGTAGATAGGGGAAGACGGCTTTCTGGTGGTGCACATGCAAGAGATGAGGATCTTGCCAGGATGCCGCCTCTCCTATTGCCTGTTGTGCCAGTGCCAAATCACTTGTGCACAGCACGACAGAAAGCAGCAGTGCAATGCTCCTAACCCACATAGCATCGGGCTTGACAAGGGGATAAGAAGATAAAAAAAAAATAAAAATCTTCTTTTATTATAGTCGACACGCAGGCATCACGCTGTCTTAGTATACCGAGGCGAAGTAGCTAAATTGCCAGGTTTAATGTTTCAGGTCACATCAGGGAATAGTTTTACCAGCAGATGTAAAGATCGTTCTTTGGAGTGGGTAGCACTGAAGGTCAGAGTCAGCAAATCCTCCTCTAAAAATAGACCCTAGCTGCAAAGTGGTTAAGATTTCTTTTATCGTCCTGCTGCACTTCACAGGACCCAGCTACCTAGAGCACCCACCTAAGCTTACAGGTAAGGCTAAGCAATATATATTTTCTGCCGTACTTCTTGTGTTCCTTTTCTTCCTGATATAACCGAGTATAGTAAACCAGGGAGAGGACTGAGAGCTGGCAAACCTCCCAAGGTAACCGATAACTTCATAAACTTGCTGTAGAGGGAAAAAAAAAAGCTTACAACTATTACAAAGTCAAAGAGGTTTTGAAAGTATAATTTATAATTTTTTTTAAAAACCAGATTGGTCATGTTACAGAAACGACTTTATAAAATAGGAAATGAGGTGCCAAAGCTGTATTTATCTTAGAGATGACGTCAATTTAAATTTTTTTAAGTTAGGAATAAAACCACAAATTTTCAAGCTTTTGTAACATCCTTCTCATAACGTTTTGCTGATTCTTTGATAATTGCTCCACCCTCCAGTCAAACCTAACTCTTCCAACTCAGTTACAGTTCATAGAATCACAGAATGGTTTGGGCTGGAAGGGACCGATAAGATCACCTAGTTCCAACCCCCCCGTCATGGGCAGGGGCACCTTCCACTAGACCAGGTTGCTCAAAGCCCCATCGAACCTGGCCTTGAACACTGCCAGGGACGGGGCATCCACAGCTTCTCTGGGCAACAGCCAGTGCCTCACCAACCCTCAGAGTGCAGAAATTCTCTCAGATGATGCCGTGTTTTAAGTTTCTTTGGGCACTTTCATAATATTTAAAGAAATCTCAGCTTAATCTGTTTTAAATTAACCAGTTCAGTCAACAATAAAGAATGAGGGCAAAAATAAGTTTTTAAAAAGTCATCAGTGGCTTAGAAATTCATTGAAATAGCTGGTTAGTTTTGAATATTCACAGCAGGAGGATCTGGGAAATAATTGCACAGAGGCTATGATACTTCTGGATTTAAACTGTTTAAAGACGAATGCATTGGATGAACCATTTTACAGTCCCTGAACGCTTCAAGCATAAGAATGCAGGGGTAAAATAAAGGAATGGAAGTTAATGACAGTTTTCGGTGAAGACAAGGACAGGAATAAGAAACACAGGACTCTATTATTCTTCACTTAAGTACACTGCAGGTACCCCGGGGATTTCCAGTTTTGGATGTACAACACTTTGCTTAATTGTTTTAGGGCTCTTATAGAGAACAATTTTTTGAAGGACTTACTCCTCCTCCCCCTCAAGAAGTATTTGGACAAAATTAACTTTTTTTGGTCCAGTGTTAGGGGGAAAAGCCACCCAAGGAACCTTTGCAGCACCGTACTTCACTGCAGTACCCTGGGGCGCAGCAAGCACCAGGTTACAGGAAAGCGTAGAGCTCGTTATGGCTATTGCCAGCATTTGGAGTCTGAGCAAAATGTCACGGGGATGGCATGTCAAGGAGCACCATTTTAAATTCATTTAGTTAAATCCTCCAACAAAGCAAGCTTTTCTTACTGCAGCTACCCAGCTCTCAGCTCAACTGATGTACCTCGAGTCATGAAAAACTTAGAAACCAAAGCACTGTTTACCCTCCTCCCAAGCGCAAACACTGCGCTCCAGACAACATGTGCCTTGGCTTCTGCAAGGAGAACCTTCCAGTTTATAAAACAGCCCTCTGCTTAGTCATACTCGACAAGGATAAGTACTTTTTCACCCTGAAGGGAGGTATGTACCTGGCGTGCCGGCTGGAAATGGAAGAACAAAACATTTCTTAAGAATTCAGGCACTTGCTCAATAGATCCTCCCTCGCTATTTCTGAAGACCCTCAGTCATTAGATCCGATTTTTGTCTCCCTTCAGCAATGAGAGCGTGCTTACCTTGGAGACAGATTATTAAACTGGATTCAAGCATTTTGCACAGTTTTTAGAAAGTGTAGGAGAACTGGTGTTCTCCATCCTTACCTCCTCTCGGGTCCTTGTACACACTTGTTACAGTCGCTGTTTCTCTTATCTAAGGTAGTTATTAAACAGAAAGAAGTAAATAAAACCAAAAGTATTATTTTTGCATTTGGAAGCCAAGAAGGTCTCAGGTTTGGACCCCGTGGAAGAAAGATGTCCTGTGATTTCAGTGACATCGAATTCCACCTGATAAGTAAAAACATTCAAATAAGTCAACTCTCCATACAACATCAGAAAACGGGAATCATTTCTCAGTAACAAGCACTTCATGCACTAAAATTATTTCTTAATCATAATTACAGGGGGTTTTTTCCACTTTATTGTTCTTCTTTCAAATTTACTGTTCATGGCAGTAGATAAATTCAGTCCTCGGGCTTGAGGGTCAAAGCACCAACTAATTTCAAGGGTACCATGTTTATCTCCTACTGCACTGGTGTGGGCATAAGGTCTACTGGAAATGTCATCACTTCTGTAGACTTCTCATGACAGGCGCAGGGCTGACAGACAGATAGCCTGCTTTGGGTAATTTCTTTCCCTCCCTTGGCTTCTCGAAAAAAACCTTCAGCTATCACAGCCCCACTCCTCCTTCTGAGCTCTCAAGAGGAAAGAGGCAGGAAGCAAAATCTGAAAGCCTCAAAACAGGAATAAGACCAAAATCTGCCTCCACATTTACAAATAGGTTATATATTTAGGTGTTTGCTGGATGCTGGAAACCTTTCATTCTCAGCCAAACCAGAAGAATTTGCAATCGGTTGGGATTTTCAGGGAGGAGTAGCTTTTGGACAACTCTGAGTACAAAACCAAGGCTGGTACACTTGTGTACAACAAATTAAATTTAATAAATCCAGTATCAAAAGCCTCACTAGCACAGGTGACTGATGTCATATGGGCTGGGAGAACTCCCAAGAGCAGGAAACATGGGTGGTAAAGAATTTAAACTATTCTGCTGTGTAAATACGGACTGAAGCGGGCACTGAGGCGAGGAAGCCCTGTGCCCCGCGCCAGGCAGGACAGAACGGCTAACAGGATTACAGTTGTTCCTTCTGAAGGAACGAGCCAAGAAAATTGTCTTCTGTCTCCATTTTTCTTCCCACCTCTTATTTGCCTAGCCTCCCTCGTGGCGTGTTTGTGGAGCACACCACCACCGTTGGGCTCTGACCTCGGTGAGGATCCATAGCTTCAGGCAGACAAACACAGCTACAGGTTGGCAGCCAGAGTACATACGCTTGGGGCAGTGGCGGAGGAACCCGCGGGTCAGGGAGGGGTGCCGAAGAGAATGGGAGAGGGTACACAGGTCCTTGCAAAGGACGAAGGCAAATGCAATCCTCTTCTGTTCACGTCTGCTTTTTTTCTTTTTCTATTTTCCTTTTTCTTTTCTTTTTTTTTTTTTTTTTAAATCTCTACAGCTGACTTAGATCTTAACTCCCAGGCATAAATCTTGCCAAGCTGTTTGGCGTCTTTATACACAGCACTAAGCCTTGCACAGCGCGTTGAGCCAAAAATATTAAGAAACACAGTATTTTGTTATGTAGATAATGACTTATAGCTTTCATTCTCAAAGTACTCAGAAACTTCCACTGCATCTGGAAAACCAGCACTAGAAATGTACACACCACCACCGAAGCTCTGATGTTCACCTCTAGATATGAACCTCAGGTTTTCCCCCCATCTGTGGGATTACCAAACTGTAGAGCTCATGACCGATGCTTCGAAAATGCGTTAACTAACGCCCTACAAATTTTGGGGTGGGGAAGGCACATCCCTCCAGTTGGACAAATTTGAAAATGGGCCACTCTGTCCTGGGACTTCCCAGGGCTTTCCTGGAAATTTTGGGTTAATTTGAGTAGTTGAAGGGACAGAACAAGGTGCAGAAAAGGAGGTCTTTCACTGCCACATCACTGCTCCGGCCACTAGACTGTGTTCACTCTCTGAATTAACAGCAGGCAGACTTGGTGGATTTTCCTTTTTTCCCCCTCACACTTTCTTTCCTCCCTCCCCGTTTTGTTAAAAATAAAATTAAAAAAAGCTAAAGAGCTCTATAAGAAATTCCACTTGGCAGCTGTAGAGAGGATAGCGAACATAAAGAAGAGATTCCTTCGCTGTGCCTAATGCATGCTGCTTATCCAAATTAGCCACACAATTACTTCTATCAATGCAAAAATAGTTTAATGTTTTTTTTTCTAGTGCACAGCACTCGAGAACGACTTAAAATGCAGTGTAATTTGCCACAGTGTATGTCCTGAAGTGGCTCGCTAATGAAAAGAGGATTAACTCTCCATTTTTCTGAATTACCATTTTGTGAAATCACTAACAATATTTTCATTTATATACGTATAACCCAAGGGGGAGAAATATTCCAGCCATCCAAGCGATTAACAAATCAAATTCAATAGATAACGTGCAGTTTGGCCTCGTTTATGAAGAGAAGGAGTGGGGTATAACAACGCAGATGACCAGCCTCCGCGGGGTGGGCGCAGAGAGGGGACGCGAAGGTCTCAGCAGCTCGCTCGCTGGCCTCGGTGTAGCGCAGCCGCGAGCGGAGCCACGGCCGGGGCGCGAGTGGGACGCGCTGCAGGTTGCCCTGCCTCGCTGCAAGGGAACTGCCGGCCCCAGAGGCAGGGCTCCATTCCTCACTGCGCCCCGAAGTTGGGCTCAAACCTTCCTGCCGAGGAGAACCTCTCCGGGACGACGGCAGGTCCTGCTGGCTCGCTCTCCTCTTCGTCCTTCCCCCATGAGATAAGAAAGGCTGTCCTGTGCTGGCGCAGCGCTTCCAGGAGCAAGCAGGGTGCAGAGTCCCTTATGCAAAGGGCACGAGGACCGTCCCTACTCGAGAGAGCTTTCACGTCCAAGGCTGGGCGACCCCAGCGCCGTGCGGTGCACGACGCGACTGCCGAGCCCGTACAGGGAAGCTGCACCGGTACGTCATTCAGCCTGCGCTAACTAGTCTGTAAGGCTCCTTTAGCCCAAAGGAAGCACCGCAAGGGGTGGGAGAGTGCTCTGACGAGCCTGTGCAGGGGCAACCCTGCCATCTGTCCTGCCATCCGACTGCACTGGGTGAACACCCCGCAAGGGACGCTCTGCCCTCCCCAGAGGTCTGCAAAAGAAATCCGAGCTTTCCCTGCCTGGGCTCACGCCGCACAGTCGTCCTTATATCCACAACAGCATTAAGGACAACCACCAAAAAAAAAAAAACCCAAACCCCAAAACCAATCCACTTTTCACTTTTTAATCTAAGAGGGCAGGCCTAGGGACTAGTCTTCCCTCAGCTCCGTTTAGTGTACGCAGAACAGTCAATAAGAGGTGAGGTTAGACAGCCTTGGTTCTTGGAAAGACACAAGCCTTTCCGTCTTCCTCCCCACAACCAAATGCTTCATGGCAATTTATTCCAGAGCTCAAGTAGTAAACCAGCCCCTTTTTCCTCCCATTCCCCTCCTCCTAGTTAAACTCTGTTACCTCTTACTTAGTCTAGAGTAAAATCTGAAATACATATTTTATTAGAGGAATTTAAACTGATGCTTTTCTGTGCTCTAATTCAATTTAAAAATCCCCGCAGCAGATAACATTGGCAAGGCATAAAAGAACATAGCTTACTTGAAAGTTCAGGGAGCATATGGCTTCCCAGGACAGACAGAAACAAGTATTTCTCAGCAGAGGTCTAACTTCCAGAGTGCTAACCAAGCTTCAAACTGAGACGCTGTTACAGTACCACAAACAATCATTTGCAGATGTAATTGCCCTGTTTTGAGGTCTGCAGTCTATGAGCAGGACTATTGGTGTAACAAATCAATGCGCTGTGGCCACTGAGCGTGATTATTGATTACATTGCTTTCTCTTCTTCCCTTCCGTTTCCTCCCCTCCCATTTTATGGAGCCGTGAATAAAAGCAGAGTCAATCCTCCAGCATCAAGGCAACAGGCTCTCAGTTAAGATAATTCCTTAGCAGACAAATAGCAGTTCTTATCAAGTTCTAGATAACAGCCTATTCACTCCCACAGTGATTTGTATCTCTGACAATCTGACATTATCTACACTGTTGAGTCTGCATGTAGAATTAGCATAGTTCTGGCACGTCAGGGAAAAAGGCTCTCCTAGGGAATGGCTCTGGGGGCACAGAGCCGGGCCTTGGTGCTACTCAGAGGCACGCAAGCCCAAGGTAAATTTGCTAGAACCTGGAATTCTCAGAGCCCTTTACAAATCTCAGCAGAGGACCACTTAGCTAAACATCATCATCATGTTTTAGGAAGCTTGGCTGAAAGATCCCCTTGCCATTGAAAGCAAGCCAATTTTTGAACAAAGGTGTACACAAGCCAAACAAAAACCGACTCCACAATCTTGCCTAGCTTTGGAGTAGGAAAACAGGAATCATTTGGCTTGTTCAAGATTTGCGGAGAAACAGAACATGACAGGCACAAAAGAGCCCAAACTGAGGAGACAAACCCCACGGGTACACAGGATGTCAGTGAAGAATGGTCGTCCTGCTTGCAGGAGAGCTCTACAACAGCTGCACGACGGCACTAGCCAGGTTTTTGTAATTAAAAGGACACAAACGTCACCAGCAGCCAACACAACAAATTGCGGGAGCCACTACAGGATTTGTTGCCTGCAAGAAAGGTTGATTTTTGGCAGGCTGTGCTCACGCACTTCATAAGGTCAAGCCCAACTCCACCTCTTCCCATTACAAGTCTCCTACAGAACTGCAAGGTTCAGCTTCTCCCTTCAGGGGGACGAGAGGCAGGAGCAACCGAGCAACCACTGCCCTGAGACATCAGGCAGTCCAGCAGCAGAGACCAGACAGACCCAACAGGGAGACGGAGCCGGCGAGAATGTCTGCAGCAGGAGGCTGGCAACACGGCAAACAGGGACACTTGTCTTCAGAGGACACGCGAGAAAAATGGTGAAGTGGCAACTGGCAAATAGGAGTCCAGGCATGTGGCCACCCCCAAATTCTGGTTCCTGGAGGTTTGCTGCAGTGCAAAGATCAGCTGCGTGAGCAGCTGAACTTCCTGCTGACAACCTGCGGAACGAAACGTGCTTTGCCTTCAGAGGCGTGCAAATCCACAGAGGAAAAACCAAAGACATGACAACACCCGTGTCCCTCACAATAATCCTTCTCCAACGTTGTGCCTGGGTCTGTGACACGAGTATTTGTCTGGTAGCGTGCAGCTTCCAGTGCTGTTAGTTTGGACTGAAAAGCTCTCACGTACACCTTTATCCCTTGTCAATCACTCCCTTGTTTCTTCTTTACTAAGAGTACATGGCAGTACAGTACCTTAGTTCTCCGCCTGCAAAATTTTCTTCAAGAAATCAAAAAATTAAAATAAAAAAAATCACCTGAACACCCCTTGACCCAAGCACACTCAACACTGCATGCAGGGGGATACCGCAGGGCAGGGCAGTGCCACACCTGAGCTAAGGAGCACAGCGCTGCACCCTTGCAGCTGGACTGCACCTGCAGCAGCTGGTACGGTGGCTGCTGGTGCAAGGGTTTCTGTGTCACACGTATTTCACTGGGCTTTCACCCGAGACGCTTCAGCTGCAGGGGATTGGGGAAGTTAAACAGGGATGCAAAAAGCCCCACCTGTCCGAGAGACAAGAGTATTCTTGCAAACGTATAGTTACCCGCCGTGTCCTAAGGGAGTCTTCGTAAAGGAACGGATGAGGGAGGTGCTGAGACTCAAGTTAGTCTCTGGCCTTGAGCTTCACTCATCAGCTCTGTGAAGACTTTAGGCTGCCCTCTGAGCTCCCGCTGCTTGTGGAGTCAGTGCCCAGCTCCTAAGTCAGGCACGGCCTTGGGGAAGCGGAGGTTGGAGGGAGACCACTGGGCTGTAACTGTTGACTCCACAGCTGAGGGGGGCAGGCTCTACCGGGGAGAGTCTAAATCAGGACAGCAGCTGAGGAAATCACAGCAAGCAGGAGCGAATCTGGAGCGTCACGAGATGTGCAAAGCTGTTGCCAAAGGTTTCAATACTAGTAGATAGCTCAAACACACAGGACCTAAAGGGTGTCGGTTCTGAGCAACACAGCTCTGACAACACGGCCAGGCAAAGGGTGTTGGTTTTGGCACCATTAATGACACTGATTTAGCCACAGGAGAACATTGCTCCATTGCTCCCTTCTATACCTCATGTTCATCGGTGCTTCTTCCTACCCACTGGGCATGTACGCATCTAGGTTAAAAAAAAAAAAAAAAAGAGTGAACCTGAAAAGAAGGAAGTCCTTGAGGCCATCCTGGCTAAAAAGATATTTTGTCAGTCAGTCGGTTGCGCCGCTAAAAGGCAAACTCCCATTCCTGGAAGCAGCCTACGAGGTTCAGCGTGCAGGGCTGCGTTAAGATCTTGAAAGAGTAGAACAGGTCCACCCAGCAAGCACCTCAGTGGACACATTTCATCTCCCTGGGTTGCTGAAAGTGACATAAAGGAGAAGCCTTTAGGAGATTCGTAATTAATGATAAAGAATCATCCTAAATTTCCCCCATCCAGTTCCCCTAGGTGCTCTAGATCCCTTGGATCAGGCTGCTAGACCTGCCAAATTCTTAGCAGTAGATTTGCTAGGAAACAAATTCCTAGTGGAGACCAAACTTTGGTGATCACAAACCTTTAGCTATTGTTCCCGTTGCTGGTGAGCTCATCCAACAAAGTATTCCTCACCTAGTTCAGGGGAGGCAGAAATCCAGGTGTGAATCTGCGTCTGCCACAGCACAGGTACATCCATCTCCCACCATGCCCAATCACACCTGGCCAGTGCTGCTCCCAGTGTCCCACAGCCGGAGCAGAACTCGCTTGCTTTGTGCTTAACGCTCTGTTCTGGTTGCATTCCAGTTTCTTGCACATCCTGAGCACGCTATTCCATGGACAAGATGTCATCAGCGGGTTTGAACGCTGGGAAGAAAAATGCATACAGAGCAATTCAGGTAGATCCTGATGAGGATTACTGCACTCCAGGTGCATTCGAATTGGAGCGACTCTTCTGGAAAGGATGCCCGAAGTACACTCATGTCAGCGAAGTCTGGCCCAACCTCTACATAGGAGATGAGTAAGTGTGTACATAGTACCTATACATAGCGGATGAGTAAGTGTATGTAGTACATCTCTTCTACTTAGGAGATGACTAAGTTGTACCAAGTACAGCTCACCAGCAGAGCGGGCGTTTCTCTTCTCCTCCTCCTCCCCATTCACCAGTATTTAGCAGTGATGATGTGACTTGATGAGCTACATGCAGATGCCAGAGTTCAATAGAGCAATCGGAGCCTGCCATGGCCCCTACAGATGCAGGGACACAAGTGCTGGTTGCTGCTGCTTCAAGAAGTGCTGGGTAAGTGCAGCAGGGTCTACTGTTAAAGGCTGAGTAACAGGAGCAGTTGTGGCATCGGTGTAGGATGCAGAGGTTGCAGCTAGTCATGATCTATTTTTAAATGTCTCATTTCAAGGAGTAATTTGTCATTTATTGCTGAGTGAAAGTCCTGCCACAGTTACACTGACAAAAAAGCAGGGCCTAGGTGTGTAGGACCATGGCTCAGGTTGGTTTAAGCCTAAAACATAATTCTAGAAAGGTGACTGAAGAGGCAGCTCAACCCTCAGTAGCGTTTCTGCATTTCCAAGCCTGTGCTTGTGTACATGGAGTACCCTACACTTCCAAATTGCTCAAGAGATTAAAACAAATAGAACCCTGTGGAAGGCAAAGCTACAGAGATGTGTCTCACTGATCAGACCAAGTGTGATTTTGGGGGAAAAAAACCCGCCAAAACCCAAAAAAAACCCACAAGAAGCCCCCACAAAACAGACTTAGCTCTGCTGAGCACAGGACTAAGCTAGAAACAGCCTATTCTGACAAGCAGAGATGACTGCTGCAGCAGGGAGACATGCCATCAGAACCCCCCAACCCAGCCCCTGAGCAGAGCAAGGCAGCTTTTCTTACCCCTTCAGCATTATTGGTCCCCTTCCCACTTTCCTCTACACCCTGCGCTAACATGGCATTTCTTCTACATCATCACTATAAGGCACAAGCAGGAGCCCCACTGGCTGCAAAGCTCTCAATAATTTTTTTAAAAGGTCCTAAAATTCATCTGTTGCCAGCTTATAAAAGAGGAAAGATATACAGCCTTGAATGTTACGAGACTCCTAATATCATCGACCAATTACTTCTGTGGCGCCAGAGGCAAGAGAAAGACACACAGAGTTCTGGGCTTTAACCAAGCTGGGGCTCCCACTTTTAGGGACGGGGTGGGGGGAATTATTTTAAGCCATGGGAAGAGCCTGGCCAAATGACCCAGGAGCAAAGGAAAAGGGGGTTGAGTTGTCGTCTCCCCATTTTACCCTGCCCTCTTCTTAGATACGTCTAACTTAAGATTCAGTATAAAGAACAGCCTCTTCTGGCATTTATTTCCTACTTCCTTGTTCAAAATCACCAGCAGAATTATTCTGAATGAAGCCATGAGAATGATTTCCCTCCTAACTCTGTGATGAAGCTACAGCTCTGCCCTCTGAGCAAAGGGATCTAACCGAGACAACAGGTCTTTGGACAGTCAGTCTTCAAGCCCAGGACACGGACTCTTTCATGTAATCATTCCCGTAGCAGTGACTCGTTACACCTTGTATTTAATAAATGCAAGGAGCCGTGGCTCCGAATACAACACACACCTGCACCCTGTACAACCTAACCAGAGGAACAGAAAAACAAGCTTCTGGAGAGGTACTTCGAGCTACACCCGCTTACTCGGGGCAGTTTCTTAGTTCTGCAGGGGAGGAAAAGCAATGGTACTTCAAGGGGAAACAAGTCCCCCACAGGACCAGGACAAAAGAACGAGAAAGCCAACAGAGAAGGAAAAAAGCGGGGAGCAGGTGGGGGGTCAACAGAAGTTAAACGTCGCCAGAAAACGAGGCTCCCTGCAAGAGAATGACTTGTCAGCCAGATAAGGGCAAACTTGACACCCAGCAGCAGAAAATCTGGGATGAGAACGGGTCTGCAGGCAAGATGCAGCTTTCCCTACCAGAACTAAGATTTGACTTGAAGCAGGCAAAGCCCAGGGACCTCTGCGTCTTTCCTCAGCCAGCTCCACATCTTACTTGTGACCAACAGCTTCCCCCTTCAGTGTGGCAGGGTTTTCTGTATTGTTTTATTTTAAGATCTTGCTGTAGCACTGGTCGCCAAAGAGCTGCCATGGAGACATGAACAGATGTTGGGTGTATTTGGATCCTTAGCCATGCTAAATTAAGGTTGATCTTGAAAGAATTTAGTGGAGCTCATCAACAAAATCAAGTGAACACACACATGCAGAGTTTATCTTCAGAGCCTTCACATCTGTGCTTGATTCCTGCCTCCTGCATTTACAAGGTTAACAGGACTTGTGACTGCTTATGGAAATGCTAATTAATTACCCTGACTACGTAACCACATCTTCTTTCTAATGCAATACAGGCTATCAAGGAGCCCTGTGAGGCCACTCAATCCTTTTGTTACAAGGCTTTGCTGCAGATGTTGCCCAGAGGCAATGAAATCTCCAGGAGCCTGTCAGACCCTGAATAATCAAAGCCTCAAAATATAACATGCTGTGTTCTGCTCCAATTGAAATTTTCCTCCATCAAGTTCCAAGGACTTTTAAAGACTAGACACTGGAACTTGCAGGAGACAGCCCAGTGATAGGAATAAAACACGCTTTGCCAAGATTTTGATTCATCTGCTACCAGGATTAGCGCTTGCATGTATCCTCCTCACATCCAGAAGCCTTCTAACGGGACAGAAAGCAGCTTTGTCTTGCTCCTTTCTTTCACTGGTCACCAGGTTACTTGCATGGGCAGTTTTACCGGCTAATCCCAAGCCTGTTTGGTTCACCGCAATCCCATGGAAAATCTCTGCCAGTTACGCAGCTTGTAGTTTCTTCTTGCAGCTCTTCAGCGATTGCTTTATTACCTGAGATGATGTTCATGGTTCCACGTCTCTGAATTTCAAAGAATATTTTAGCTGAAGACAAAGGCCTCCCAAGATTTCGTTTTCCTCTTAACCATCCTCTAGCTCTCATTAGGATTTAAGGCCTGATCACAATTTCAGGTCTTCCTGTGTTCTCAAACTACTCCTGGAGGAAAAGGAGTCTGGAGTCTAAACCCTTACAGGTTAAATATGAAAAATATTTTTCTGGATAAGCAGCTGAACTGAGCTTGCACTTCAAGAAAGCTATGGTCTGTGTTCGTCCCACTAGAGCCCCAGGGCTCACGGTCTTGAGAACTAACACAGGTAAGGTTCAACAAGACACATGAGCAACTCAAACCTAGGTTGGAGTGTATGATAATTAAAATCTCTAACTAAACTTCATATATATACCTAACTAAACTTATTCTCTCCTCTTCCCTTGCTCCAGAAAAACAATACAGGATGGCTTTTTCCAAGTGACTAAGTAGAAAAGACAATTTATACCGATCTAGAAGAAAACAGATGGGACTCACTTAGGGTAGCAAATAGTTACCTCCCACTGTTTAGCATTATGAACTCCTAGGATCTACACCAGTGTTAATCATACAAAAATAGGAGCATCTGCAGATTTAGATTATAACAACACTCTCGAGGATGTAGTTTCAACTCTGTTAGTATGAGAATCTGCCAATTGTAACAGCAGTTTAACAATCCAGAAAATCAGATCTGTAACACTGGACCATAAACCTCTTAAAGCAGCAACGGTTTCCAAGCCAAGTAAGACTTCCCCACACAACGTCATCTGCCTATAGCTGATCTCCAGCACCTGGTGAGCGACCGAAGTCAAGACCAGGACCTGACCGACTACATCACTTGTGTTTGATGCCTTTGCTGTATAGAAAGCAGAGAGGTATTTCCTGTGTGTAGGTTGTATCACTTACAAAACCAACATCCACCGTTTCGGGCTAGAGGACAAGGGACTACTAAATCTTTTTCTACCACTTGTTATGAATATCCTGTTCAGTATTTTCAG
Organism: Sula dactylatra; assembly: GCA_013389905.1. NCBI lineage: Eukaryota > Metazoa > Chordata > Aves > Suliformes > Sulidae > Sula > Sula dactylatra. The sequence goes on from WEKW01008594.1 coordinate 63,473, forward strand.
TGGTACCTAAAAATTCTTCTAATTCACACTGAACGGGAGGTATCCACAGAAATGGAGCAACACCTCAGAAGGAAAAGGGGATACAATGCTAAAGTATCTCTAGATTCCCTCGTGCTGGAGTTACCAAAGGAAATTGGGTCAGTATTATTGGAAATTCTCAACATCTCTCCTCAGGAGGGAGAACTGCCAGATTTTCTTAAGAAAGTGTCAGTATTGCCTATGTTCAGGAAGCTTCTTTCTGACACTGACCATCTGGTAAATTATCACCCTGCATCGAGCTTTCCTTCAGCATTTAAGAAAATGGAAAATTTGAGAGACAACGATTCCTCTTCTAGTAACATGTTGCCTCAGATTTCCTTGTGTTTTGTCAATCTGGGTCGCATCAATCTGTAGCTTTAACAGTCTGTACTGAAACATGTTTGCATTGCTCAACCTTCACATGAAGCTTAAGAGACTTAAGCTTAAGCATACGAGTGGTCTGGTTGAGCAGTACCAGGGAAAGGTGCTGACTTACCTGCGGAGGGAGCTGCTCTGCCCACGCCCTCACGAGCCATCCTGGAGGGTAACCTCCCCTCCTTTACATGCGCTTGGGCTGTCCTCACGAGCTGCCTTCTCTTCCCTTTGTCAGCCGCTTTTAATATACTTAATACTTGATGTGGAGGTGCAGGCTGCAGTGCCTGCAAGTTGCTTTTCCCTCTCTTCCCACTCCATTGGTTTGGGCATCTTCCTGATGAAAGGAGCTGGTGCTAAAGCTTGTTACGACAGTATTTTTGAAAAGAGGGAGAAGGGATTTGGTGCACTGGAGACAGCAACTTGAAAGAAAGGATTTTCGTTCATGTTATGACTACTTACACTGCTGCTTGCAGAAGAAGGCAGAGTTTGCTACAGCACTTGCTTTTAATCCCATGAACCTTAGTTTTAAAACTGACAGCAGACACAGCAGAAGCTTGGACAAGCCCTTTACTTGCCCTTGCACATCCCAAGGGATGCAAATAGTCTTTTGGGAACCATCTGAAAACGGATGACGTTTTTGTTTAGGTCAGTTCTCCCTCTTGATGCCAGTCTGTTATTATCAATATGTCCCTATGTGAAAGAGATTTTATCTCCAATTTTCACCATTTAGGTGGCATTCCCATATCAAAGTACTCCCTTCTTGCCTCAGAGCTTTAAAAACATGTTTATGAGTCTATCTGTCCTTCAGTAAATGCATGGTCTGATTCAGCAAAGCATTCAGCTTTTTCTTAAAGTACATGGTTTTTAATAGTTAAAATATCATAGACTCACAGAATGGTTTGGGCTGGAAGGGACCGGTAAGATCACCTAGTTCCAACCCCCCTGCCATGGGCAGGGACGGGGCATCCACAGCTTCTCTGGGCATCCTATGCCAGTGCCTCACCAACCCTCAGAGTGAAGAATTTCTTCCTTATATCCAGTCTAAATCTACCCTCTCTCAGTTTAAAGCCATCACCCCTTGTCCTATCCCTACGTACCCTTGTGAAAAGTCCCTCTCCAGCTTTCTTGCAGGCCCCCTCCAGGTACTGGAAGGCTGCTGTAAGGTCTCCCCGCAGCCTTCTCTTCTCCAGACTGAACAAGCCCAACTCTCTCAGCCTGTTTTCATAGGAGGGAAAAAGAAGAATATTGTTAGTTTGACTATTAAATGCCAGTAGTGAGCCAATCGCAAGGGAAAAAGTTCTGTGCCATTTCTAGCTGAAAGTGAATTAGAAATAAGAGTTATAAATCCTTCAGTGAAGTATGTTTCATATACCCCTGAATGATCCTATGCTATTAGTCACCTCAACCAATAGGATATTTGCAGGTATTAATGCTTGATTTATTCCTTCCTTTCATCTAAAATACTGATACCTCAGGCATGGTAAAAACTGCAAGGAAAACCAAAAGCATTCCCCCTTGGGACGTAACCGGGAGTATCATGCATGAGGGAACACACAAAATATTAGGCTCTGATTAAAGTAAACGGATAATGAGGGATGCTTCCACAACGGCATCTGCACTACAGATTCACGTGAGGTCGGAAAGCAAACCAGTCCTTCACACAAAGCTGGAGTTCGCTGATGGCTAAAGCCAGCCCAAGCAAACGCGTCAAGGGGCACAGTAACATCTCCATTTACAGGCATGTGGGTGCCCCAAGATGAGGGCTTAACTGCCTGTTTGTCCTCTCTGTTAGCTGGCAATCAGCGTGCCACAGGCCCGGCGTGACCTCAGGTTTAACTGCCTGGATCATGGCAGTGTCAGAGTCCCAGCACAGGCCACCCCTGCCCAACAGCAGTTATGGTCAATGGGCAAGGTAAACGACAGCTGATGGGAGTGAAAAGGCAGATAATCCCGTGTCAGTATGACAAGTGGAGGTCCAGCTGGGCTGCCTGCCTAGCTCTTGGGGAAAGGTTTTACAAGAAAATAAAAAATGAGGAAAATTTTTAAAGAACAGTAGAGATACCTTTTATGAAAACATAATTATCAAGTGCAAGACTGGGGGATGGAAAGAAAGGAGAAAGAGCATAAGTGATTCCTAATCTCCATATCAAGTTTGAAACCAAGCACCCTTGCTCTTGAAAAAGAGTAAGTATCACTTCAGCTTTCTTCAAAAGATGCAGATTCTAACGCCCACGGCAGGTACCTCTTGCAGTCCAGTGAGCCCTCTTTTCTATTGCACAATACCCGTTTCCTCAGATCCCTACACAACATTATGTATTAGAAACCTCAGGAAAAGCTTTCCACAGATAATATTGTCCAGGGTATCTGCTGGAAGAAAGGTACCCGACATCCTCCTTCCAGATTACATGCGATAGCTCAGCCTGCAGATGCACAAGCCACATACCCACAGGACCGACACTGACCACGCTCCACTTAGCTAGGGCAAATGTTTTAGGTCTTGGTTCAACTAACAGGTTCTACAAACACCTACACAGAGCACAGTCTGAGCATCTATTCCAGTGAAAATGGGGAGATCTTAACAGATTTGAGTGCTCAACACTGAGCACTCACTTTCCGGGAGTCTTCTAGATCAGCAGCGTCGGTAGAAAGAAGAAAATGTGCATCCATATTATAAAGAGAAAGATTATATTGGGCAAGGTTACATTCAGTCCAAAAGGATACTGCTGAATCAGTTTATGTATCGAGTGTAATTAAAAAGCAGATAACATTTTAAAATCAGCCTATTCCAAGCATTGAGTAAAACAGTACAAGTTCTTCAGTGCCCAAAACAGCGGAGTAGAAAACCCTGTAAGTATTTTCTTGGTACACTTGTAACTGACCTCAAAAAGAAGAGATTTCACAGAATATTATTTAGTTACATCTGAGCATTTATGATGGGCTTTTTGCAACAGCATTTAAGATTGATCCATTGCTGCTTCTCATTCCCTTTCCAGCCCAAGCCATGGGAAACAGAGTGAACTAACAGAGTAATGGCATGCATATTCCCAAACTCCACCAGGCTAAGGGCCAGACAACGCTAATGCAAAATGCCTTGCCTTTAATTAATTAAATAAAAAGGAGGACCGATTAATTTTATCCTGGCCTGAAATTCTCAGTATGCAGCTACAGGCAAGACTGGGAGGTGGAGGGGGAAGTTCCCAGGAGCTTGGCCAGACTGAGCCAACTGCTTATGCAGTTAGTGAAAGGCAGTATCCCTTCTTTCAGAATACCTACTGAAACACTGGGCCACTGAACACTTAAAAACGAGATACTAAGACATAGAACAAGACTAGGTGTGACCATCAAACAAATGCATTAGATGCACCCACTGTGTCAAAAGGCAATGTCTTGAAAACTTAATCAAGGAAACAGGAGAACTGGATTTCAGATGAATGGAAGTGTCAAACGTTAATGATTGTCATGCGACCTGTTATTTGACATTGTCCTTGCTCGCAACTCCATCATTTACTTCAAGTGCTATTTATTCGCCTGAGCAGTGCTTGCAGAAACCAAAGTCTGGTAGTATCTACAGTCCATCAGAAACTTGGTTTTTCCACTGAGGTCCTACTTGTTATTCAGCACGTAGGTCTCCACTTGCGGGGGTTCTAGTTGAGCACAGATCTCTGACCTGAAACCATCAGTCTTCCATGGTTTGTTGGACAGATGCTTTGGGCCAAGTCTGGTGAATGGAAAACTTATTTTCTCTATCTCAGCATCAGGGAGGCAAAACAAAGACAGACCAAGAGTTTTGCTCTTTGCAACCACTGCACCTTTACTCTTCAGTCAGGACATTTAATCTGTTTTTTTAAGTACTGGCCATCCTTACAGTCCAGAACTGAAGCGCCTTTGCTGGCAAAGTGCATAGAGCGTATCCACCTGAACAGAATCCTACGGCGTGAGTCTTCCAAAGGGAGGGAGAAAAAGAAACATCTTTCTAGGTCAATCACTGCAACAAGAATACAATGGGAAAGAGTGAGCATTATTTATTTTGAGGTGAAGGTGGCAAGTCACAGCACTAGCAGCAAGAAGCTGCTGCTTCTCCGTCCTCCGGAGTCTACTGAGCTTAGACAGGCATCACCACATCAACCGCAGTTCGTATTTATTTTTTAAATCATCGCATAGGGGACTTACGACATTATGTCATAGCAAAAATGCCAGTAAGGTCAAGACATTGTCATTCCTGACCAGAAAGGAATTTCTGCAGGGAGAAAGATCTACGCAGAACAGCCAGTTAACGTGAGTTTAACTTGAATCAAGTAAGACCTTCAGTATCCGTATCCCAGTTAAATCACGGGGTTCTTGACTGCGCAAAGGGGGATTTTTACTTTGACAGAGGCCGGGAAGGTGGAGTCAACTTCAAGCCATTCTGAGCTGTCACCACTAGAATTACGAAGCACAACAGGTAGCCCACCGCAATGTCCTGTGTGACAGCAGCTGCATTTACACATTGAAATATTCAGGCAACATTCACAGAGAGAGGTACGTTTGGTTGGAAAAAGCCGTTTCACATCGTGCACCAATTCATTTATGGCAGCAGTAGTTACGTGAAAATATATTAACAGAATGAAGCCTATGCAATTTTTTTCTAACACACAGAGTAGTCTTCCTAAGCACTAATGAAACTTGACAGCTTTTGCAGAACAAAACTTTCCAAAATTAAAAGCCTTCTGTAATGGAACAAAAAGGTTTTTACATGCCTGTCCACAAACTCTGCACTTTGAGGAACTTCAGGCTGCTGGCAAGCACTTAGAGAGGTTATTGGGCACACAGAAGTCTAGGGTTTCCTCTCTTATCTGACTTCCCTCGTCCAAAGGAAGAGAGAACAAGAACAAATTAGAATATTGGGCTAAATATATGACTTCCAACTTTCACTGAAGGCTAACATCCAATTGCCGTATCTGGTTCTTTTTGCTTTAGACCTCTGGTTTAACCAAACATGACAGTACAGGGAAACCTGATAGGGAGCTGTGACCACAGAAGGGTGATTTTAAAAATTATTTTTATTTTTTAAAATAGAAATGGAGAAAAAAACCTTCTTTTAGGGATGAAAAGCTTCTTTTTGAATCCCAGATTATCTTACTGCTCACATATCACTGACTTTTTTATTAGTTCTGCAATACCAATTGATGGGACAGAAGGGGAAAGCAGCGTTCATAGGTCCTATTTCAAGTTCTGCCACTGATTTGCTTTTATGACTTTAAAATAATTCATTCTACTTCTTTCTGTATCTCAAGTTTCTTCTTGCACAGGATGGATAGAAGCCAGTATTGCCTACATTACAAAGGTGCCAGGAAAATAAATTCATTTCTAAGGTGCTCTGAGGACCTGGGAGAGATAGTTATGAACTCTGGAAAAATCATTCACTCTGAATGACATTATCTTAAGATCTTTACAATGGTAAATGATGCACTTTTGAAGCATTATCAGTTTCATTAACATTTAGAACGTGCCAAATCAGAGTGTGGGTTTTTTTGTGGTGGTTGTTTTTTTTTTTTTTTTTTTTTTTTTTTTTTTCTTTCTGGCTTGCTGGGCCAGAAGCTTCTTCACTTACATGACAGCTCTTGTTTTAACAGGAAAACTGCGCTAGATCGCTACAGCCTTGAGAAAGCAGGCTTCACCCACATCCTCAATGCGGCCCATGGTCAGCGGAACGTGGACACAGGACCAGAATATTATCATGACATGACTGTGGAGTACCACGGAGTGGAAGCAGATGATCTCCCCACTTTCAAGCTCAGCCAGTTCTTTTATTCAGCTTCTAAATTCATTGATAACGCACTTCAGGATGAACGAAGTAAGGAGGATGCTGAAAACGGTTAAAAAAACCCCAGTAAAGTATTTACTCCATCTGATTATAAGCACAGTTCCACAGCATTCAACTTTATGGGAATGAACCAAGTCCAATACAGTTTAACAGATCATATAAAACTAGTAGCAGGGAACCAGTTTAAGAGAAGGTAGTGATGTAACTAGGACCTTTCTCCCTGCAGAGCTAGTACCAGTACCAGCCCAAAAGCCGCTCACCGAGCGCTTTGGTCAAAGTCCACATCACAGCTTGCACTAAGGTCTCCCGTCTGATAGAGGTTCTTTCTTGTTGTTTCGACTCCTTCATAAACATTTCAGAGGCAATCAGACATTGCACAGGTTCCATGAACGAGCTGTCTATTCCTCAGCTTAGTCCCTATTAAGACAGGTTTAATGAGCATTGGTTGCATGGCGGCGAGAGCGGAACACGAGCACGCTGCGGAGGTTCCGTGCTGTCACCCCACAACTTCATGCTCTGCAGCATTCGATTCACTCTACGGATATAAAAACCGCCTTCCTACCTGGCCATCAGATCTACCCCAAGCTGTAACAGATTTATCTCTCTGCCATATTCCAAGCAGCAGGGGAGAGAAACAACTCTGACAGCAGAGATCTAGAAACATTTAATTAAAGCCTTCGTAATTTCTCAGCTTGATTACTACAATTCATTATTTGCTGACCTCCAGCAGTGTTCTATCAGAAAGCTTTCCACTGATGTGAAGTGCCACAGCCTAGGCCTCATACTGGCTTTCAATATTACTCTACTCCTTCCCCCACATGCCTTTTTTTTTTTTTTTTTTTAAATCTCTATGGGATATTTTACCAGAAACCAGCTGAGAAGACTTTCCTGCTGACCTACAAAGACCTTAATATCAGAGGGTCACATATCAAGTTTCCAGCCTCGTGTCAGCTTCTGTTCTTGGCTGTTTAGCTCAGCTGTAGCCAGCTACTACCCAGCTTGCCCCCAGCAGCCAGGCAGGTCTTTACAGTTGTGCCCTTTCAGCAAGCGCAGTCTACAGCAGCAGTTCCTTCCCTTGTTCGGGAGAAAGTCTTGAAAGCAAAAAATCAAAGTCCTAATAGCAGGAGAAGCTGCTTCAGGAGCTTACTTGCTTGTGAAGAAAAGTACCTGGCATTTCAAAAAAAGCACGTGTGAAGCAGCGCCTTCGGGAAGGAGAGGATAACTAGCACGCGTCTGTGTCCAGCCACGGCTGGAGGCCAGAGGTCAGTATCAGACTGGAGCAGCCGAAATGAGAAATGCAGACGTCCGCGCTCCCATCACCCTCCTGTTCCTGCAACACCTCTGTCTGCTGCATGGAAGTAAGGAATCAAGGCCAAGGGAAGCAGCAAAGGCTAGAAAACCAACTCGCATCCCAATAAATATTGAGGCAGGGAAGGATGGGAGGGGGGGAGCATCAACCTTTTTGTTTCAAAACCACATCAAAGTCCAGGAAGTTCTGAGACAGTATCAAGCACCAGAGTCCAGCACTGAAACACAGGATCAAATCAAAGAGTGACTGGATGAACTTCTACAGAACAAACACACATCTGCACTTAAGCAGATACCATCAACTGCAACCGTTTCTGTAGCTGTGTGCTGCCTGCCGCGCTCGCATGGTTTTTAAACAAGATAGCTAGGATCTTTTCTGACGGAGAGCAATAAAGTGAAGAATTACTGCGACACTCATGAAGAAAAAGAGCAAGCTCTTAACCTTCTCATGAGGGAAAAGTACACTAAATGTACATCTCCTATCCCAGCCAAAGATATGCACAAAGGCACGTACGCTTGGCCCTCGAAGAGACTGAGGTTGAATGCACGACAATAGCTTTCCAACAGACATTTACGGAACAGAATGACCCCAGACACTAGACTAGACTGATACCTCTTACAGTTACAGGAGAAAAGACTAAGGCAAGTAACTAGTGCTCTCCTCCAACCACATAAATGCATTATTTGTGAATGCATACGCAGTATGGAAAGGTGCTGGGTATTTCAAGTGCCTCACGAAAGGACTATTTGCGTGCGTCTTCCTGACTGACAAAGAGCATCCGGATTCCTAAGCAGGATTTTATAGCAAGTCACCAAGTACTTACCTCCAGTGGTATAACACGGGACTTGAGCATCTGGTGCCAAATAACCATCACACTCATTTGCTACTTCACATCAGAATTGAGCAAATGCAAAGAGAGGGAAAAGGGGGGAAACGAAAAAAAGTTTCAACTTGTGTGACCAGAATGTGACCATGTATTAATGAATTTGCAATGCTTGGGGTGTGACCTTCCGCCAGCCAAGTGATCGGATTCATTGAACTGGATGTCTTCATACAATGCTTTTTGCTGGGACGCTGCTCAATCGTCAGTGTTGTTGAAACAAGTTGTCAGCCAAATGAAGAAGCTTCTTTTCCTGCAACGGGCCAGAAAGCTTGGCAATTTGGCTGCTGCCAAAACAGAGTCCTAATGCAGAAATTCTGACTTAACCTTCAAAATTTTTGTGACGGTGAAGAAACCCCCTGATCAGAGCAGTACCTGCAGGCTTCAAGCGTGGGCAGATGGACTTAGAACAGTAAAAGCAGCTCAGTTGTAAGAGTAAGTTTTAGAGGCAGACTTGAGCTGTTCACGATTATTCATGCCCTCATTCAGCTGTGCATGAAGACTTCCCAAAACATGCAATTCAGACCACAGGACAGCTTAAAATTTATACCAGCGAGGCCTGATTGACCTGAGAGGAACACGTTATTTTAAGATGTTTTTAAGTTCCCTTCTATGCTACAGATTCAGTACTCATTCCCTTGGTGTCTTAGTTCCTCAGAATGTAAAGTAGAGGGGAACAGCATCTTCTTTTCATGTGAAGATGTCATGGGAAAAAATACACCAAAGACTGAGATGATAAAAGCAACGTGAGAACACGAGACTGATACAAAGACCAAAGACACTTGACCAAAGACACCTCAACATTCATCACTCCCTCTGACTCTGGGAAGGGAGTGCTGCATCTAGACAGATTTTCAAGAAACACAAGCCCAAGTCAAGTGACCAAAATAGTTCAGGGACCTGTCACCACTCAGCAGAAGACCTCCGGCTCTGGGCAATCACATTTTACATTCAGCCACACCTTGAAGGATGTAAGTGGAGAGAATCCAACACTGCAAGAGCAGAATCCCTCCGGGGAAAGAGGGTTCACGTTGGTCCTTACGTCAGAACTGAAGAGACCACGAAACAGCACAGCAGGGACACGGCCCTGCTCTTTGCTGGAACAGGCACTCAGATCTTGAATATTCACACGCAGGAAAGGACAGGCTTCATTTTCCTACAACCAGGAGGCATTTCAGAAAATTGTGCAGCCATTTTTTTGCCTTTGTTAACACAATAAGTGTATGTTTCCTCTGAGATCCCCTGCATTTGCCACCCACATAAAGCAAAGCCTTCCTTGTCCTATCATGTGTTTTATCACCTCAACGGCAACCCATTTACAAGGTGGGAAGCTCTAAAGTGAAGCATGAAGGGCTGAACAAATGAGAGTTTTCATCCGTTTCAAATATTTGCAGTAATAATAGAAGGGATTATCATTTTCCAGGAGAGGAAGAGGCACTTTCAGTTATCAGAGAGACTGGAATTTTGCCAAGATGCCTCTAAGACTATCTGCTGGGATTAGGATGCAGACTGTAACCATTAATCCTCTAGTGTTGGCAGTTCTTGATGCATCCGTTACGCAGCAAAGCTACTTGTGCCAAGCCATCCTCTTGTGCCTGGAAGCAAAGGAGTTAATCAGCAGGAGTCATGGCTTTGCACCCAACACTTCTCACTAGGCAAAGCCAACAGAGATAAACTATTATTGGCCCTGATAGGACTTTATTTTTTTTTTTTTTTCCTGTGGCAATTCAGCTTAGCAGGGTGTTAGAGAGAGTGCTCCAAATCTACTCCCTTCAGCAGTTCAACCCTCTGTGAGACCCCCTCAAGGGCTTTGAATCATTTTTGGAAATCTTCTGAAGTGTTTCAAAACCTGTCAATCGGACCTGAACCCACTTACTGTTCTCCTCCTCCACCTCCCCCAGACAGCGGACGGGGAAGGTTCCCCTTCGGCTTACTTACATCCCTGCTAGTACCTGAAGCCAAGGACTCTCTGCCTCTGGAATCCAGAGTTAAACCAAGCAATGTCACAAAGCTAAATCTTGAGGCACATTTATTCAGAAGTGAAACTATTAGCAGGGACTCTGCGTTGACAGCACACGAGACAGGCCACTACGGCAAGGAGATCACACGAAGCAGAAAGGCGGTGCGGGGGGAAACGTTACTTTCATTCAACACGACGGGGTAACGGTGACTGGCCAGAGATTTCTGAAGAAGCTTTTCTACAGCTTAAGAAGTGGTTTCTTTCCACCCCCCCTGGGTATACGCCTATTAACTTCTAAGGCCCTTCTCCTCTGCACACACCACCACCCCCC
>WEKW01008594.1:74164-157389 GCA_013389905.1 Sula dactylatra
CCAATCACTGAGCCTTAAAAAAACCCTTGTTACCTACATCTTACAAATGAAGTATTCGGGCATAAAGTGATGCGATCTACATCTTGAAGGACATTATTGTCAGAACAACAAAAATCAAATTCAGGTAGCTTTTGTGTCTGGCTGGTAGCATTGAGAAAGGCACGCCTGTGCATCCCGTTTATCCTCACGGAGGGACGTTTCGATAGCATACCAAACCCATTACGCCCAAACACAGAACTGCACACACGCTGCTGGGGAGGCATGCAAGATTAGAGCGCAGCGGGGCTTGCTGTGTCACTTAACGCAGGGCTGCAGCCCCCAGGCCTCCTCTGCAGCCTTGGCTCACAAGCGAGTGCGGAGATACCTGGTTTAGGATTAAACAGGTCATCTCTAACGTAGATGGTGTTCAGTTACTACAGTAAGACTTACAGAAAGCACTGGTAAGGGTAGTCAAACCGCCAAACCTTCACTGTAAAAAAAAAGAAACTACCCCGTGTCACCTCTGCACCATCTCTCTCTGTTTCCGCAGACAAGGTTCTGGTTCACTGCGCTATGGGTCGCAGCCGGTCTGCCACGTTGGTCTTGGCTTACCTGATGATTTACAAGAACATGACAGTGGTGGATGCCATTGAGCAAGTATCAAGACACCGATGCATCTTGCCAAACCGGGGCTTCTTGAAGCAGCTGCGAGAACTGGACATAGCGTTGGCGCTGCAGAGGAGGAACACCAAAAACAGCCTGCCACCCGGCGATGACGAGAACAGCACCACGATCTAGTGCTGTTCCTGGCAGGGTTGTGCTACTGGGAAAGAAACTCCATAAAAGGAGGGGAGGGGAAGGTGTAGTTAATTACACAGTCACAAGGATCATTTGTTATTTGGAAAGAAAAACAAAGTCATTTCAAACGCTGTCAAGATGAGAAAGAAGGGAAGCCAAATTTAAACCCCATCTTCTTAGAATGTTCCAGCCTTAGCAGAATTCTTTGTGACATCAACAAATAAATTTTATCCTCTGTAAAAAAGCTTTTACGCACAAAAGCAAGCACAACTTAAAGAAAACCCTCTTCTAGCTGAGTACCCCCAAAATCCTGATCCTAACCCAAGCACGTGGCCTTCAAAAGAGTGGAGCTAGGCATTCCAGAAGAAATTTTGCAGCAAAAATAGAGATGATAATAGCACAGACGAATTGTTTAGTCCCCGAGTCCTGAAGCATTTCACAGGAGTTTGCCTTTTTGGGCTGTTTCCTGGCATCTCCATTTCTCCTTTCACAGTCATCATCCGGGGCAGCACAGTGTTCAGAAAGCCTCAGATGAGGATCAGCTAGCCAGTCCTCACCACGGACTCTGCAGCAGACCATGCAAACCAGAAACAAGGCGAGACCCTTAGGAAGGCCAGAGGCGTAAGCAGATACAAAGGACAATTCAAGGAGACACACACATATGACGTTTTAGCAGTTTCAGTTTTAACTTGTTTTTCCTAAATGCTTCAACTGACTTATATATTATATAATATATAATATATATAATTTTATAATTATAAAAGGTCCTGTACATACGTATCCAGGTCAATTTACTAGTCCACACACCCCCCCCCACCCAAAAAAGACTAAGAAAATTATGTGTTGTGACTTGTTTTCCTGCACTTGGAAAAACTAACAGCTAGAAAATAGGATGTCCTTTACATTGCTAAGGGGAAGTTCAACACCGAACTGCGCAGCCCTAACAAACCCCTAAGTAATCATGGATTATAACCCGTTTTAATGAGGTTTGAGTTTTGATTAGGAAGGCAAGAGACACAGTTGAAGCCTTTAAAAAATCTCCCACAGTGACCTGACTGATGAGAAAGCTGCTGCTGTGCCTCCAGACACCACTCGTTGCATTCAGCACTACCAAGTGCTTCCTCCCACCTCAGCCTTAGTCACCTCGATGCATTACCGTGCTCCAATCCAGTTGCCAAGAATTGCATTTGTGTAGTCCAAGTACACAAATGGGGACACCGGATCTACTTTTCTGTCTAAACTTACTCAATTTACTCTCTTTGACACAAATTATCAGTAACTCTGTTTTGACACGAGAGTTTTGCCACCTCAGCGGTATTTCATAGTCTTAAAATATACTGTAGAGGAGGATCACAATTAAGCCAGGTTTACCTTTTTTGCATCTGCAAAAAGGTCAAGTCTTTGCCTCCCTTCTGGAATTTGGCCTAATTCGATGTAGCAGGTAAGAGCTATTTACTGCCTCAGTGCCTGAGGAACGACCTAGGCCTGGCCACGAGGGCACAGGGGAGTTCTCCTGGTCTTTAGCAGCTGACAACCGTTTTCTAACTTTGGTGCCCGATGGACTGTAGAAGTCTTGGATACTTTGAAAAGCAGAACACAGGGCAGAAATATGCCCCTGAGAACTGTGAGTATACGCTACGAACCAGAGCTGAGCTCAACTTTAAACCATTTTTTGTAGATGTTAACAGCTCTTTACAGGCTTAGCATCTCTGGTGTGAAGGCTTTCCTATTCCTTCACTTCCTTTTGGGGCCCAAAGCCCAGTAAATCACTCATCTCCAAACAGTAACTGCAGCGGCGGCTGCAGGCACCCATAATGCAACGCTCGTGACTTCAGCTGTACCTATCTGTATAATAAAGACCTCATGGTCAACCCTCAGACACAACAGAACACAATAAACACAGCCAGACTACTGTTAAAAACCAAATTAGACATCACAATGTGAACCATATTAATGACAGAGATACCTAAATTGCTGTAAGTCCCAGACCTTGTGCATCCCTACATCTGGATGAGAGAGAAAAAAAAACCAACCCCACAGAAAAATCCAGAAATAAAAGGCAACTCAAAGGAAGCCACTTGACGCTTCAAAAACAAATGCGCAGTCACAATGCGGGTTTAAGGAGTAAAAAAGAAATTCCCAGAAGGGCTCCCTCGGCTCTTTCCATCTACTTCCATGAACCCTCAAACGCACCTTTTCAGAGCACCTTCCCGCCCCCTGCGACTTAATCCCCAACGCAGACGTGCAACAGCTCTGCCAGCCTTGCGCCTGCCCAACCCGCCTTCGGGCACACGGCCCTGGTCTCTCACGCACCCCGACGCAGAGCGCCGAGCGCTCGCACCCCCACGGCGGCGTGCGCTTCCCAGCATTAGCCTTACAGCCAGGAATTCCGTACCAAGCGTTCCGCTAATACACAACAAGTATCTACCAGGATTTCCCTCAGTCAAGTCACAGGTTATCTTCTTTCTTGTACCGTGCGGGTAGGTTGATGACTGCTGGAGCTGGAAGAGGATTTAGAGCCGATTCCCAAGCAGAATTGTATTCGAACAAGGTTTTCTGGGGCCTGGAGACGCGCGTTTCTTTTGCAGTCCGAGACTTGTGCCAATACACAGGAAAAACGTTCATTTCCTGAGGCCCAGCTGCTTTTGGTGGAGACTGACAAAGCTTTCAACCAGCAGCCTCCCAACTACTGATAGAAAGCAAAATACTCGAACTCTTAAGTAGTTCCCACTCATTTCGCCCTGCGTAGTAGATGAGGAAATTGGCACACGGCGACGCTGACATAGCGACAGAAGAACATATTGACAATTTCCAAAGGGCAGGATTCCAACCTCCTCAGAAACTAGGAGCTGCTACTCTTGCATGGACAGGAAAAATAGCACAGAAGTGGTTTCTCGAGAAGTAAATCTGTAGAACCCCATATTCCAGTGTTTCTACACATACTACTTGAAGGCCTTAAACATGCCTTAATTAAGCTTATTTATTTTTATTTAGTAGATGGGCAAAAAACTACCAAGAATTCAAATTACTCAACGAAAGTTATGATAAAGCCGAAACTGTAATCCTACCGTACACCTTCTTACAAACTCCCTCCCTACCCCACAAAGCTCAGAACAACAACTTGATCAACGCATTCCCTAGAGCTTCACTATGGAAGAGCTGACCTCTGTTACCACGCAGGTCACGAACACTGCTGGGAACACGCAGTTTTAATACACAGAAGTATTAAAAGTGAAGGGAAGAGGAAGACAGAGCGGCATGTCTTCGCTCCATGGTCATTTGCTCCTGGAGGTGTCAGCCTCCGCAGAACAGGCTGTCACAGGACCACCCTCAGCACTACCCGTAACTGCTCGGCCCGTTCCTTCCGTCTACCACACTGCGTATCAACGGAGTTTGTTCCCATCAACCAGCCTGCCTGACGGACAAATTAAGCAGCTCATAAAACACAGACAAGGATCTAACGTGGAAGTTTTCTACACTTAGAAGCCCCCTGATTCTGCTTATGTCACACGCGTTCTCACACAGTTAGTAAAAAATTGGCTCTATTTTGTCCATTGCCAGGAGATCAGGTAGCCGGTGTGTGACGACACTTACCGTTCCCGTCTTCGCTGAAGGGCTGGAGTGCAGCTTTCAGGAGTACTGTGATTTGGCAGCTTCCAGACGAAGTAGGCTCTGCTCCGAAGACAAGCATCTTCCCTAGAACCAGGTCTTGCCTGAAGCACTCTGCCGGCGCAGCTATGGTAACTGAGCAACTCTGAGGTGAACATACTTCTTATTCACCTCCCAGCTTTTTTCCCTACCATTCTCCCAGTATCAATCAGACTAAATCAGAAAAAGCCAACGCTCTGGAACATGTAGCTTCCACAGAGCAGGCAACGCTTGCAAGTTGCTAACGAGCTAACCAACAAGTTTTAGCAACACCAACTTCATCTACAAGCCAGGTCTGCAACCAATGCACCAATCCAACGAGGCAAGATTATTTCCTCCTTGCAAATCACTAGTGGTACGAAGTATCCTATTTGTCAAACCAAAGACTAAAGATTGCACGGGCAGGGAAACCTCCTGCATTTCACAGTAATCATCTATTGCAAAGTCTGTGAAGAACTCTTTTGAGATACCAAAGGAGTGAGCTAATTCTCCGCTGGGACAGCGCTAGAGCACGGTCAGAACTGACACTGCAGTGGGCACGCAACCTACAGAACATGTAGATCTGTCAAGGAAAAACAGCCGCCTTACAGAACAGGAATTTTAGTGCAGTGATGCAATTCGCAGCTGAATAGTCACTATGGACAGCCATTTAACCCTCCTGAAAGGAATTCAGTTCTGAAATAAAAAAATATTGGAAGCTTGGCTGTTGTGCACACACAGTACATCATTTTCTACTCAAGTTTCAATTTACGTCTTGCAAATGCAGAATTTTAGCAGTACGCTGGAGACGGGATGCTCTGTTTCAGGTTAGCACTTACTGAAATGGCAAGAAGGTCCGATTTGCCTGTAAGTTACAGGCTTGGAAACCTAAACCTAAGCAGCAGTGGATAAAGCCCCAGGTGCCTTTTTTACTCACCGTAAAAACATACAAATTTAAAAAATAAAAAGTAAAAAAAATATTCACAAAACATAGCGCTACTTTGAGATGCAATTATCGCGAGATTCAAGGTCCTAGTTATACACACTCGAAGGCTGCACGTTAACTGCACTGAATTTACCTTCCCTTTTCGTAAGCATAAAAAAAGGTGACAGTGGCTTTGTGAAGACAAACACACATATAGTTTAAGTACTATGAATACTCTGCTTCAAAAAGCAAATTTGACAGTGTAAGAGCATGAACAAAAATCTTTGTTGTATTATGCTCTCCTTACCCTGCATTCTGAACTCCTAAACCACAAGTTACTCCTGATTACCGTTTGACCAGCAATTTTAGCTCCCATTCAGCTCCACTACTTTAGACTGCTGCCCCATCGTATTAAAACTGAACAAGTTATGCGCATCAATCTGAGTATCAATTCCTTGATTTGGTAACACCATACACTTCAAGGGTTTTATTTAAAGAAATACATATTTCTCTGACTTTTAAGCAGATAAAGTATAACCTATAAAGCTGCTTTATATACTGGAACAGGGACATACAGAGTTTTCAGCCAAGACGACCAATCCTTTTACCTTAGCTAGCAACCTTCCTGCAGTGCCAGTGAGCTAGACGTGGGGTTCCGTGGCCACATTCACATTAGAAGCGTTTTGGAAAAACCTTACAAGGACTTTTTTCTGGTGCAGATTCACACGTACCCAGTTTAAACTTGGTCCGCTCAAGCTCCGCGTGTAGACAGCGTTCGTGATTTTTGCAGACCTTCTACTGCTAGATTAGAAGTGTTCGTATATGTGTGTATGTGTGTGTGCACGCAGACATGCATATACACAGAACTCCGAGGTTCAACACAAGTTTGCATCATCTTGTAACCCAGCAATAATGACGAAGGAAGAGATTACAATTCTATCATTAAGATACAGTCCAAACAGCATGTCTGTTACTATCATATATCTTTTACATATATATTAACACTTTCTATAGGAAAGATATTTCATACATTAAATATTGACAACCTTGTAATGTATTAAATACATATTTATTCAATATTTTATTAAGATTATTAAAAAAAATAATCTTAGATACTCTTTATTTTCACAAGGTGTATGCAATTATGATGAGTAACCTACACTTAGGCTCTAACAGCCTAATCCAAACCCCATCAACTTTAATGGGCTTTAGATCAAGCACGTGAGAGCGCTGTAACAAACACTGTTTCAGGAGGTAATTCCCATGCAACATCAAACTATGACAAGACACAAGAGGCTAAAAATGGCTCATCATAATTTATTTTATGTTAAAATGTACAGCTTGGGGGGGTGTTGTTTTTTGCAGTTTTTATTTTTGTTTCTTGGGTGGGTTTTTTGTGGTGTTTTTTTGTGGGTTTTTGGTTTTTTTTTTTTTTTTTTTCTTTTTCTTTTTAAGTGACTGACTAAAAAGGTAACAGATAAATACAAGAGTGTCACTGGGTCCTATTTTTACATGTATCAAGCCTCTTCTGTTCGGCCCTTACAGTCACTCTGTACAGGTACAAAGGCTACAAAAAAAGGAAGCAATATAAACAGACACAAATAACTTTTGCCTTTTTACATGCGATCTGTAAGCTTAGTTTGAGCTATTCACACGCTACTGCTCTATTTTTTCCCCTTAAAAAATAACTCCAATATTTTATAAAGATAGAAAAATCTACAGATGGAATGAAAATGTAAAGTTAGAGGCATTTCCATAAAATAGCAACTTTACACCAAATTCACTACTTTTTTTTCTTTAAATCCTGCCAAGTATTTGGACATATATGAAAATGTTTCAAAACTTGACAAATAAACACTGAGATGTTTCAATCAACAAAAAACATAACAGTATTTATAAAACAGAAAGCTGCCTTTTTTCCTACCCCAGCCCCAAAGAAACTGGTCACAAAAATGGAAAAGAGTCTCAACTTTACACTAAACATACAGCAATAAAACCCTTTGAACTAACCAAAATGTGAATAGCTTTTGCAGCTTTTTTTTATTATTTTTTACAAGTTTTATAATTAACAAAAATATAGTTCTTTTTTTTTTTTTTACCCCTCAAACTAGGGTAACCTAATCAAGGCAAAAAAATTAAGAAATGGCTTACTGTTAAGCACAACACTTGTACAGTACTACAAAATGCACTGTCACTAACAAAGACATTAGCGGCATGCGGAAGTGTCACCTTCAGAAACAAAATAATACAATAAAAGAACTGCTAAAAGGCATTTACATGTGGGGAAAGGAGAGAGAAAAAGCTCACGATCCAGTACTGTCTGATAGTTTTGGAGTCTATTTATCCACATTTTTAATGGGAGCAGGCACATAAAATGGCTCTGAACCATCAGCTGCTGTGTAATTGCAGTTCATAGAAAGAGTTCTTCCTTTCCAGAGAACTTCAAGCTCAATGAAATAAACAAAAAATGGAAAACCATCTAATTCCCCCCCAAAGAAAAGAGAAGTTAAAACCCACAAAGTTTTTAAAAAAAAAAAAAACAAAACAAAACCAAAACAAAACCAAAAAACAAAACCATAACCAGAAAAACCAAATCAAGAAATAAAGTAAAAAGAAAAACTTGTATAAGGCTTTCTGCTGCATACAGCTTTTAAATGGTGCCAACAAACGTTTTTGCATTCACACCAATTGCTGGTTTTGAAATCGTACTCTCCGAAAGATATTTGTGCAGATCAATCCAATATGCCAGTTTGGTAGCCTGTCTCTCCAAAGGGCCTACCTTCTCATGTAGGATCCGTTAAGAGACTGCTTAGACATGCCTGTGTTCATGTAGCCATGATGCCCCGGAGGAGTGTACATCATGTTACTGTGGGGTGCTGTCTGCATTGGTTGCTGTGCATATGGCTGAGTTCCCATCATTCCCATCTGCATCTGCATAGGGTACTGGGGAGTTTGATTCATATACCCATGATTACTGTGATATCCACTGTTCATCATCGGCTGGGACATACTATAACCATTCATAGCGTTAAGGGTATTCATATTCATGTTCACTGAATTGACATTATAAGCTGGGGCTGGCATCAAATTGACACTCATGTTCATACCACGCTGCATGGTTAAGGTCCGCGCGGGCCCTTGCATGGCCACAGTCTGTGAAGCACGCCCGTAAATTTGTGGCTGATGGGCTGCAGCAGCAGGTGGCAGAGGCGTGGATTTGGTTCTTACAGAAACGTGACCTTTGCTGGCCATCTGAGTCTGCAGTCTTTGGGTGTGGGATATTCCAATATTCGATGAAGTCATATTACGCTGCAAAAGGGGAGGTGGCAAATTCATGGGAGGAGGAGTAAGATTGGGGGGAGGGGTCATGGTAGCCTGTGCTTGGGGTCCTCCAGGAACAGCATGTGGAGACTGAGAAAGCTGAACAAGCCCTGTATTACTTAAGGGGGTGGACAAAGAGGCACTGTTTGCATAGGAAGTTACAGCAGCTGAATGGCTGTAAGGCAAAGAATGATCCATAAGCGTGTTAGTTAACTGTTGCAGTTTGGCAAGGCTGAAGGTGGCAGATGGCTGTGAGTAATGCCCCGGTCCAAAGTCACTCTGCCCCATCCTTTCATATAATCCAATGTTGGCATTGCCCGTCTCGGGGATTTCAGTTAACTGCATAGGTGGTGTAAAATTAGCGGCCATGCTGCACTGGGATAACTGTTGGTTGCTGCTTGGAGGCCTTTCAACAACACAACCTTGGGGAGATTTTACATTACAAGTGGGAGGAGAATTGATGTTTGTTTGTTGCATCATACTGCAGCTTCCATTGATGTTAGACATCTGCTGCGTCACTGCACAGCTACTCTGGGTTAGGTTACTAGATGTAAGGCTACTGTACGAGCAACTGTTTTGCGAGGAGTTGTTCCCACAGATGCTGCTGCCCATTGTAGAATCGTAACTGCTCGGGTTTTCATAGTTTTCGGTTGTGCTCTCAATGCTCCCTAAGTCACTAAACCCACTATCCACAACTTGTTGCGAATGATCAGAAACTGAGGGAACATCCATCATCGGGCTGGTCTCCATGTTCTGTAGAGATGGCACAGAAATGGCACTTTGATCTGGGCTGATCTGAGCATAGCTGTTCTCTAAAGGAGCAACATTTGGACTATTGACAGAACGAACTGACTGGCTGGGATGAGAGTGCACAGACGAAACCGGGCTACTGTGGTCCGACTGCTGACAATCATCCAGTGTGGTCATTTGGGGACTTTGGTCATTATGGGCATAGTTTTGCAAACTTCTACAGGCCTCTTGAGTCTCTGCACAGTCCTGAAACGCATCTTCATGTTCACTCGCTTCTTGGGTTAGAGACTGTACTGCTTGAACTGTCTCTGAATCAATCTCCATGGTCTCAGTACTGTCTCCCTTGAAATCGGAATGTAATTCTTCACCAGCTTTTTGGTCCTGGTTGTTATCTGTGTGATCATCGTCAGACTCGGGCACCGGGTCTGAATCCGTAGCCAGTTCTTTCTGGTCACTTTCACACTCGTCAGCTGCAAGGTCAACACCACAATCCATTAAGTCCTCTTGATTTGAATTACCAGTTTGAACATTTACGTCTAAAAAAGACTGCTGTGTTTCCAGCATTTCTTTGAAAGCTTCACCAGGCAATTCCTCTTTCTCCACTTCTGTTGAACCCATGTGGCTATCGTCCTCATCATCTGCATCATGATCCTCATTGTGGGAAGGTTCTTCATCCTCCTCCTCCTCCTCCTGATCATCCAAATGCGCGGACTCCTCTTTTTGCAGAAAAACCTCTTCTGCTTTGTCTTTTTCTTGATCTTTTGAATTGATTCCACCTTCTTCTACATTCCTTTCTTCTTCCCCAGCTTTCATCATCTCATTTTCTTGTTTTTCAAAGGGTTCACTGGGTGGATGCAGGGATTCAGGTTCTACCTCTTTTACCTCATCATCTGGTGGTGGTAGTACTTCAACAGGCTCTTTAATCGCTTCCTCTGTAACCGCAGGAACTGAGCAGGGCTTGTCTTCAGCTACTTCCTTTTGTTCCTCCACCAGCACCTGATAGTCAGGCTCCATAGGAGTCTCAGGTGGAGTGTATAAATTAAGCTTAAAGCCAGGTTTTCTCTCTTTGCTTTGCCTCCATTTAGACGGTCCGCGCTTAACTCCTTTGGGCCAACCCTGCTTACTCTTTAAAGGTTCAAGATTGTCTTTAGTGCTTTCTTCCAATACAGCTACATCCTCTGTATTATCTTTGGGAGGCAACAGAGACAAAAGAAAAAAGTCTTTAGCTTGCACAAACTAATCAATATTTTCAAACATAATCTCAAAAGTAATTTATAAACTCAAAATGTATTAAGAAACTCTGGAACAAGAGTTATAAACAGATCTCAGACTGCAATAGAATGACATCATATCTACAGCTCACACACACTTGCGCAGATATGTAAAGTTGTTCTTGTTTGGTGGCTTTTTAACAGTGACCATCAGAAACACCATTTGTACACCGTAAGAATCCCAGAGATTTAAATCACAAGACATGTAAACTAAAGCAAAAATATTGTCCAAATATCTGACTAGCAACCTTTGTTTTCAGAACAGAGGTATGCCATCACATTATATACGCATTGGTCTAATTCATCTTTTTGGACAGTAATAACATGAGAGTCTGGAGTTTCCTGTTTGACCAATCTGGAGGACAAGCCATAGTAAGCATATAATCCTGCTTGAGTACCAACACTAAAAACAAAAAAAAAAAAAAAACCCCTTTAAAAACAAAAAAAAAAAAAAAAAAAAAAAAAAAAAAAAAAAAAAAAGGTTGTCCATTCTAGCATCCTCTCACAGGCAGCATATCATGACACAGCTCACAATACATGACAAAAGACAAAAGGTAATTGAAATTAACCACAGAGTGCATCAGAACACTAAATTAATCCATTGACTGTAAAAAACTAGCCGAACACATTCACTCCTCTCCTCTCTCCCCAGATACCACTTACATCCTGAGAATTCTCCCTTTTTCTGGTGTATAACGTGCTGCACCTGGGAGTGTAATTGCTTCAGCGATACTCCTTTGCCAAGTTCTGCCTCTCGCTGTGGTGTTATAACACTCCTACAGTCAATTAATGTGATGATGTGGTGCACGGACAAATAGACAGTATCAGTCTAGTTAAAGCAGCACAAACCTGACCACTGAGACATAACTGGGACACTCTGAATTTGCCACTATTAGTTTAATTCATTTCTGTTGAGAAGCAGGAAAAAGCAGTTATACTCTAATGTACCTGTGCACTGGTTTGTAACAGCACCAACAGTCGTAAGCATGGTTGCTCTGGTCGCACAAAAGCTCTTTAAAACAGAAATCAGTGCGTGATCCCTCAGCTGAGGAGCGCAAAGATTAAAATTCCCATGCGATTACGAGAACGCTAAAATAGTACCCACTGGTTTCCTCGAGAAAATATACAGACCTGAGAATCCAGTCATTCATTCTGGAATTAAAACTTAGAAGTGTAATTTGAGAGCCAGGATGAGTGTGTGTTCAGAATAGCTCGTTAGTAGTTTCACTATCCATCCATTAGCTTTTCTGCCAGGAAATATCCTTGAAATCAAACTAGATAAGCAGCTTTGAAAGAACACAGTTACAACTATCCCTGTCTTTTGTGGGGGAAAAAAGATAGGGACTCCAGTACTGAGGACATATTGTGCCCCAGAAACAACAAACATGTCATTGAATTACCAACAATGCCGAGCAGAAAGATATTTTCGCTTGTATCCTTTACCAAGGATACAAAAACAATATTAGACAAAATTCCAGTGATACCTCTGCTCTGTTGGGGATGAAATGCCCTGTTGCAGGGACATAAAAGTTGTTTTTGGCAACATGACAAGGACTGCAGTGCTTCAGACTGGAAAACATTTGTTTTCTGAACACAAAAACCAGATTATAATACTGATGGGTCACGAATAACACAAGAATTAAACCCAACAGAAACAGAACAAAAAAAAAAAATCTGAAGCCACTGCTGAATTCTAATAAACTACGTGAGATTAATGGCTTCAGTAGCACCTCGAAGTAGAAAGCATTATTAAAATTCTAAGATTTTAAGACCAAAATAGCTAAATGCATCTCATTAAAAGTTTCCAGATTTATGACAAAAATAAACACTTCTGATAAATAAACATCCAACAAATTAATTCTGTGAAGATATAAGAACATTTTCAGCTTACTTGTACAGTTGTCATCACTCCTGTAACAACAAATATCTTTCTCCTCCTTGTTCTGCTCTTCCTCCTCCTCCTTCTCCTGTTTCTGCTGCCCAGGTTGATACTCAAAATCTTTTCTAATCACAGGCTTCAAGTCATCATCTTCCCCATCCATCTCACAGGTAGGTTCCAGCTGCGGCATGGGACGCTCTTCATCCGAGTTATCAAATGGCTCATTCAACACCTCTGTTGTTTCCGAAATTGTCTCTGTTGTAACACTGCTATTAATCCTTCTGCGTTTACGGCCCCTTTTCTTTTTCAGTATGAAAGGTCTCTGAAAAATAATTCCACAAATGTAACTCTTTCTACATTCCTGTTTGTTAGGTGACTCTGGATATAAACAAACACATTGTTGTAAAGTGAGTTTACAATAATCTGTTTGCTCATTAAAAAAACCAACCAAACAAAAACCAAACCCCAAAACCAAAAAAAACCAAAACCAAACCACAAACCAAAAAACCCAACCAAAAAAAACCCAACCACCCCAAAACCCTTACATTGCATCAAATTCAAATGTAGACAGAATCCAAAAGTAAAACGTCTAAAGAGTTAAAATAGGTATGTAGGTGAAAATTAAGACTAGAATTTTCTTCATGTTGTAGTGACTTTTACCTCCTTCTGCCAACTAAAATTCACAGCAATACTACATAAGTTGTACTTACACACTTTTCCTCTGTAGATTTATAATTCCCCAACAACCTTCACAAGTATCAAAGTTTATTCTTCTACATTTCTGGTTTCAGCTCTTTTAGAAGTATGTATACAGAAAAATAGGTAACAGCAAAGGAAGTACCCCTCAAGCTCCACATGGGTCTCAACAGTACACCAAAAGAGTCCTACAGTTGGCCGCTGGAGAGGACAACAGTTTACGTTTCTATTTCTGTGCATTCTCACAGATTTATAGTTACTTTTAAGTTTGCTCATCTAAAGTATAAACAAAGGGACACTCAATTCCCTAATTCTCACCAGAGGCACCTAAATACATATGCTAAGCTGAGTACTGTAACATTTTGGGATGCTTAGTTTGCTAATTTAAATCGTTCAAATAGTTGATTTTTCAACAAAATTAAGAATTACGTCAACACTGCAGTAACAAATATTTAACATTTAAATCCTTTGAAATTAGAAGAATACGGGTAAAAAACCGTTTTGTTTTAACAGCATTTGCTTTTGAAAAACAGTATTTCTCTTTAAGGGGTTCCTATATTAAAAACACTAAAAAGAAACCCCACAAGCTGGACTCCATCTTAAAATGAAAAAGGAAGAACCATTAAAATATTGAACCAATACCAATGGCAAACAGCAGAGGGCAATCACTAGTTTAAAAATTAACAAGAAATTCTGATTTTTTTAATGTCACTAGTATTTTATAGTTCTGTGAAAAATCCGAACGATAAGAAGTTGGACGGAGAGGCAAAAACAGAAGACAGGAGATGTTCAGTGTCCAAACAACATAGAAAGGATTAAAGCAGTCTAATAAATGTTCGTAAAAACCCCAGATTGTTATTTCTATGATAATGATTTGATTGAAATAAGAGATGAATGACTTTAAACCAAACCATTGAAGTAACACACCTTTCTTTTTATGGCCAGCGACTGCGGCTTTGTCAGCCGGGGAGGCGAACTTTGCTGATTCTCATCCCCGCCATCCTCCTCGCTGCTTTCCTTGGATTGCTCTGTGGATTGCCCTCGCTCCCCCACCACTGCCACACTTTCTGGAGATCGCAAATATTTATTTTTAGATTGTACTTTTGCAGGTGATTGCCTACTATTAGTTCTCGTGGAGAATATTTCTTGCTCTTCCTTTTCCCAGCAGCTAGCTTGTTCCATCAGACGCTCAGCCTGAAGGGTTGAGGTTAAAATAACGGGTCACTGAAACAGCATTTACTTCGCCGTATCCTTTACGTTCAGCTAAAGAGCTACAATAAGTCAACCCTGATTAGCACTGCTGGCTAACCTAGCAACAACATTTCAGCTGAATCATCTAGTAGCTCCTTTACAACAGTTAGGATAACAAACCAAAGAAGATTGCATTTCATGGGATATTTAGCACTATTAATGATGCAGCGAATTGATTTAAGTCCTTTAGCACTACATTACATGCCCACTGACATGGATCACTTTGAGCAAGTTCATAACACAAAGAATCGATTGACACTGCAGCCCCTGAGCTCTGCACCAAATTTGATCTGATTACATGCTCTTTGGCTACCTCAAGAGTGATAAATACAGCTTCATGACAAGGGATTCGTGTTTTAAGTTTTCATATTCATCCCCCCAAAGTTACCATGTCCTGCTGCACAGCTTCCAAAAACTGTGCGTTACAATAATATCGGTACCCTCTATCATTAAGCAGTGGTCAAAGTTAAAACTGCTCTATTTAAGACAGCCTAATGTTGAATATTCAGAGTGATGAAATCCAAAGGAAGGGAAATTCGGAATAAGAAGTTTCAGCCATTACCTCCTTCTCTGCTTCTCTCTCTTCTTCAGAAACTGCAGCATTAGAAACTAACAAAGGAGTCCATCTCAAGCTTTCAGGATCTACTTCATTGATACGTGGATTCGCTTTCAGTTTCTCCATATGACTTGAAATCAGCTTTTCCCTTCTAATAATTACAAATCTACAATCCAATGAACAGTAATTTATTTTTATAAAGTGATCACTTAAAACAACCTTCCTACAGTTTAAATCTTTTTGCACAATAACCTGAAAATAGATGGGTAAATAAATGGATACATCAAGCTAAAAATATCAGCTGACACACATAGACCTAACACTCTTACACTGACTGTTTACTAAGAGGAAGTGAGGGAACAACCGTTTATGAAGTGAAAGCTCAATATTAAACATCACTAGGGCAACAGAGAGAAAAGTAAAGGTTTTAGAGTTGACTACTCTAAATCCACGTGAGAGGTTTAGAGTTGGCACTTTAGTCACTGCCAGGACAATTTCCAATTTTAATATGACATAACAAGCATAAATAGAAAACACTGCAGATCATCAAGTAAAGAGCGAGGAAGTTATTAATATTACAGCTAACTGGACAAGAAAGCAAGTTACAAACACAGTTTTGCTAACAAAGTATAAAAAAATGTACCTTAGTCCTACGCTGATGCAGTCGAAAACAACTTTCTAATTACCATGAAATGAAGCAGCATATCTAAAGCAGGTAAAGACTAACACAACAGCCCAGTGCGCTAATACACTAGCGCATATCCCACCGAAATCCCCTGTTACACAGAACTATACAGTTTTAAACAACAAAAAACATGTTGGGTTTTTTAGTGAGGATTTCACATGCTGTAAAAATCAGGTAGGTTAAGTGACAACATTGCTTTTTATTGAGAGAATGCTTTAAAAAATAATCAGACCCAGGTGAACCCTTTTCACAGAATTGTGACAAACTTCTTTTTCACTACATGCAAGAAAAATTAACAAAATGTAGGAAATCATAAGAAGCCATATCCAATTCCCAAGGTAAGTGTCTGGCAGGAATTTCAAAGATATGATTTCCTTTCCTGGCTCAGCCACTGACCTTCTGGATACCTTCAGCCAGGTCAGTTCGCGTCCCTGTCTAAGCTGTACTACCTGTGAAAAAGGACTACCTGACCTTGTTCATAAAGTATTTTGAATTCTATAGATGAAAAATCGTTATTTTCTAACTGGGTGTCAGTATTCAGGGCCTACAATAATTTGTGCCAGGGCAGAAGCTGCATACGAGTAATGAATACATGTTTGATTCTCCATTAAAATGCATTTGTCCCGCCAGGTTGTCCCTAAATAAGCACCCCAGAATGTTAAGGTTTTAATGCAATGACAGCACTCCTCTTACTACCCTCGTAACACCACCCTATAAGCCAATCTCCTTTCTCAAGACTTGTATTCTTACTAGTTCAAAACTTACTAGTTTTGAACACTTGTGCTGGTGCACATAAAAGTTACTGAGGCTGAGCTATTCCTGATCTTAATTTTATTTTTTGGCAATCCACTGTTTGTAAGGCAGTTTTGCTTAGTTATAAAAGTTCCTATGATAGGAATACCCAGAAAGAATTAAGAAGCTCTTCAGAAACCCAAATACCATTGAAAGTCATTTAAGGCATTTTATGAAAAAAAGAGCCCAAACAACAAAAACAACCCACTTAAAATCTAAAATATCAATCAAGATCATTAAGAAAGAAGATATTCACGAAACAGGAACTTAGCTTCCCAGTGCACTAGGTTTCAACATTGCTCGCAACATGAAATAGGAACTTCCAAGAGGTCATTTGCATTCCCAGTACCTTGGGCGGGAGGACTCCACGGAGAGCTGATCGGCTCCCATGGCTTGCGTGAATTCAGTACCGATTGCAGAAAGAGACTGCCACCCACCACAAACCCAGAGTTCTCCTTCGCTGGTATTCAAAGCAAGGTATTTGCAAAGCAAGAGTTGAGAATTATACTTACAGAAGGTGATACTGAACGAAACAAAACTCTTCACTGAAAATGTTTCAAGCTGGCCGCACCCGTCTAATAACCATTAACATGAAAGAAGATCCAAAAACCCACTATTTGTTTAGGGAGAAACACTCTTTATATAAGACCCGGTTAACAACACCTGGCTGTACTGACTTCTTCAGCAAGATGGTTATCATTGATTTTAAAGTCAAAATTTTACACAGACTTTTTTCACATCAACTGTTTTGGAAGTAGAGAAAATGAATGTTTTGTCTCAGTATTTTTAAAATTTTTTACAAAGACTCACTGACCTATCTTCTCTCTTATCTATCATGCTATGTTGCTGCAGGGTTGTGGCAATATCATGTGGACACATTCCAGTAGCTCGACTCATTCCTTTGATGCTGATTTGTTTTTCGTGGTGGCAGTTAAGGTATTCTAATATGACACTTTTCCAGTAAGCCAAGTACGAGAGACGACCCAGATCAGACAATGGCTTTTCAGGGGATCCTGCTTGACCCTCTCTTCTAGAAAGTAAATAGCCTGGAAGGGAAAGAAACAAAATACCTTTTTGAGATAACAAAACTAAAGAATTTTAACTACCCCTTAAGAAAGTTGGTATTAATAGAACAAATCAGCATGACTGATTACATTATTGGTAACTCTAGCAATTAAAGAAATCCTATCCCGAAAGAGATCGGTTTTCATCATTACAGTGACATAAAAGAAGATTAAATCCTTGTAAGAGACTCAGATCTTATGTTATGAGGATCAAACGTTAACCACAACCCCGCTTCTCATCATAAGGAAAGAAGGAAAGGAAAAGCCGACGCATTTCAGAACAGGTTTCATACATGCTCTCATTTAGGACTAAAACTGTCTGGCTGAGAAGCTTTTAAACCTGAGTTACATCACCGAAGCCAAGAATTTTCAGAAGAACGTCAAGAGGAAGTGTCGTGGGTAATACCGGCTGAGTCAGTTTTCTTCAGGAAGCCGCAGGTGACATAAGCTTTTGATTAAACAGTTAGTTGTTGTATTTCAGAGGTGACATACAATTCGTAAGTTGAATTACCAGGATAATTACTTAGGAGAAATAATTAAAAAATAATCTCTCTTAATTCACGTTTGAGAACATTCACATAATTCCAGTTCGCAGCCTTCAAGACAGTAACCGATCAGCTCGTATACAATACGCCACCTTCATTTTATATTCTATGGATGTTGTAAGTCCTTTTTAACTCTCTTCAGCTTTAAGAAGCTTTTACAATTTAAAGTAGAACACACCTGCTTGGAGATAACAGAAGAAGTCTGGTATTTGCCACCATTAAAACTAATTCAAGAGAAAGAAAAAAAATAACACAATTAATAAAGTGTATCCTTTCACAGTAATCCATCCCTCCATGATACATATTCTGCACTGTGCCTTTACAAACACTACCAAAACACGGGCCTTGAACACCAGGCTTACAAAATGCTTATTTCACCGTAAGCATGAACATCATGCTTATGGAATTACATTACTCAAAGTCATTTGGAATCCACCAACATACATGGTTCTTTTGCTTTCCAATATTCTTAAATTCTTTTTTTCTTTTTTAAAGTTGGAATCCCTCCTTTTATTTTTCAAAGATTGCTTTAAAATGTATCTAATACAGCCACGTCACATTTGCTAAACAAATCCTCCTGACTTCTTCACAAAGTTTCTCCTCATCAAGTTAGCTATAAATTAAAAACATGATTAACATCCAGCTTGGAGTGAAGCAATGGCCGTTTCCTTATTTTGCTGTATGCTCTGCCATACACAAGCTGTACACGCACACATCTATTTTTTTACGTATCTAAAAAGATGAAATGCACTCAGACATACATGTGTATTTACTCAGCCTGAAACAACGGTGTTCCTTTTTTCCAGGGCAGTACAAGAGGTCCACAACAGAACTTGTCAAATACACCTGCACTGGTCATCATACCCTAACCTCCAGTTTGCGTTGAAATGTTTGCACAGAAAAGCAGACATCCTACTACATTCCAAGCAATCAGTAACACCACAGACACTGAAGTAAGTAGCGTACCCTTCGTATCTGTTAGCGTGATTTATGATAAAATGCCAGAGCTTCAGAAAGAATACCATCCCACACCTGCCTACTCCTACATAGCACAGACACCTACGTAAAGCCTGCCTACATCTACGTGGCACCACTGGAAACTCAGCAAGTAAATTCATCCTGTTTTACAGAAGAAACACGACCTTAAAACTGAAGACAAGGAAGGTGTTTTACCATTTGAAGTTGCAGCATATTCGATTTTTTTTATAACTAGATAATACATCTTAGTATTACATCTAACTGTTGTTGACAGCAAAAGCCAAACTTCACATTCAAAACCAGACTGCATCCTGAATAGTCTGAAGGTAAAGAATCACTGGTTTACTTCCAGCTGCACAAAAGGAGACCTACAGCATATAGCCTATTCTGCATAGTTTTAGACAAAGCTTCACTTGTACCAACAAAGAATTTCGGACCAGCTTGTTTACAACATATAAAGGCAAGTGTTGCACTAAGACGTCATTACCTATAGAAAAACATGCAAAACTGCAGCAGTACAAGTAGTTGAGAGGAAGTCTTAACACAGGAAAAGAGAGGGAGAAGAACCTAGATTTTGAAAATAAATCCATGAGGAGAACTCAGAGCTGCTTCAAGCAACTTTACAGTTTAACCTACCAACTTCACATTCAGGAAAGCTTGGGCACTAATAGAAAGTGTTTGTAGGCCGTTTGCAAGACCCGGATTTCATTCTTGTATTTCACTATACTTTAAAATTACTTCGACAAGAACTTTCTTCCTCCGCTTCCATTTTCCTCATACATAACAGGGCTATAGCTATACTTTCGTGGTAAACATCTTAGGAGGCTTAATACGAAACCACTATCAAGAGTCTAGAATCATTAGTTAGCCAACCACAAGTAGCTTTAGAGTTTTCCTGGTAGATCCTTGCTCATCGGATGCTTCCAATGGCTGGGGACTTTGAGACTAGTTCTTAGTGGTCATTTTCACATATTTTTACTCTACACTAAGGCAGTGAAACTTCACCTGCATGGCAGTAACATCTGTCAGCATTATTCTCCTACCATTCTACAACGTAGCCTATGCTCATCCACGATACTTACATTCCATAGGATCAAAAACATAAACCAGAGGTAACAGTCTCATTTACATGTAGTGAGCACTGAATGGAAAGTTTCTCTTAACAGATTCTGTGATTTGAATGACATCTATTAAATTAAACTTACCAAAGACGCCAAATAATTGATCTAAGTTGCAGGTAAATAAAAAACACTGATCTTGGTAGCTCGTGTATCTATCCTGAAGCATCTGAAATGAGTACAATATGCCCCTGTTAAACAGATACCCCCAGTGTCATTGTGTCTACCTAATCTTAGTAACGGATAGCCTCCAAGTGGAAACCTGAAAGAACTTTCTTAAGCTATAACCCCTGATATCAGACTATGAACACCTCCAACATTCAGAGGACAAAATATACCTCCTCCCCACCCCCCCAAGAGTAAACAAGTCAGGCTTATGTTACACAGAAAAACACCCCAACAAATCCCCCCTCCCCCCCAAACCCAAACCAAACCCCACAACAAAATATAAGACCTAATCTAGAAGAACAAAGAGTTGTCTATCTTATCTTCCGGGCATATGAGTGATAGTATCACAAAACTAAACAGCCAGAATACCGTTAATGATTTTTATTTCTTGCCTTATCTCCAGCCTTCATAATGAAGCAACATGCCACACACTATTTACAGCCTTGGATTTTTGTCATGCAATCCTCCCCAGAACCACTAAGGTTTTATCTTATTCAAGGTTTAAACAATTAGAAGAAATACAATCTGAGAAAGGGAAAGCTGGTGTGAGATACATGCATTTTACACCTTCAACACAAATTTAGGAGATAATCAGACATTAAAAAAATACATTAAAAGAAATTAACTTGAGCAGTATCTTGTAATTTCAAGCTACATCATTCCTAGTATGCAACTCCCCCAAAATCCCTACAGCAGAGCCCACAACACGCTTACGTGAAAACAATAACTTCAATACATCTGTGTCAAGTCTCCAGAAACTTTCAGTTAGTTAACTAGTAGTTCTGTTATGCTCAGTTCTGTCTCTTAAAACAGATTAAACAGCATGAGATCAGAGGTCCAGCTCGACAGTACCCTGCTTGGACAGTGGCCAGAGAAGTCCAAGGGACAGACTAAAAGAGGTAACCGTCTTGTGACGGACACGTGCAAACAGAATTAGCCTGGCTCTGTCGAAACAAATGGAACCCACCAGATGTGCATCATCCCCGCATTTTTTGGCATTTTCTAAGAACTTGGTAAGATCTGTTAAGTATCGCTGCCTTTTGCAAGCAGCACAGAGTCCACCTTCCTCCTCCACTCACCGCGTTTACCTGTGCGGTCACTAGTACTAGTCTTTATCGTCACGTCCACTAATGTGCCTGGTACTGACAGGAGGTGAACTGACTTCTCGCTAGCCCTCTCCCAAAAATCTTCTGAACATGGAGATCATATCAGCCCCCTTTCAGTCCTATGGCACGAAAGTAGTTTTATGCACACTTCAAGATACAAACTGCTGTAAGCAGCTATTTCATTACGAAGTCTCTTTTATCTCCAAATCCCCAAGACACATCCTTCTTTCCCTGTCATACACACTTCCAAAATTCACTGCCTTAGCTTTCCAATATTAAGCATAAATCACTCCAGTTTTAAATAAGGTGGATACAATTTAGCTTGAAACAGCTGAACTGAATTTTATTATCTATTGAAGAAATACAGACTTTTCCCTTTGCTTTGAACACGGTAGCGAAGGCAGGCTAGCCCTCAAAGGTGGAAGATGACAGACATGCAGATTACAGAGAGGCCAGTGGCATAGGAAGAAGTGGCAAAGGAGGACACGGAGCAATTGAACTGGTGTACTGAGGAAGACCAAGTGAACAAACTAAAATTGACAGAAGGAAGTCAAATGAAGTTTAAGGACTCTCCTGCAATCTGTGTGCTCTCTATACATGCTTTATATTCTACAGCAATGATCAATTTATCATTTCATTTCTGGTGAATGGTCAAAGAAAAGAGATCCAGCTAAAACAAGTTCCGTTTCTTTGAGTGCGTTAAAGACCGACCACAATCATTATAAAGCCATTAGGTTTTCAGGTAAGCCAAGTAATTTAACTTGATTCAAGTAAACCACAAAACAGAAAACGCCAGTGTTGTCCTCCCTTCCCTCCAGCCCATTTGCGACCTGAATGTAGGTGTCTGAATTAAACTGGTTTGTGTGCATGCAAGAGAGCACGGCCACACTGCGGCTCACTTACGCAGAAGCAGTTAAACTGTGGTATGCGTATTGCACAGGATTAACGAACACTTCATTAGTGGTTTCCTATTCACCTGAGAAGTGAGAGAACTTAGCTAATATGAGGGTTTTGAACAAGCATTTTTGATGCAATTATATTTACTATTTCTATTTCAAAAAAAACTTTCTATCCTGGAGCAATCCTAGAAATGCTTTATTTTATATTAAATACAAAGATCACTTTGTTTAGCTTAGGCGTAAGCAATGGTTGGATGGTTAGCATCCCCACTTTGGAAAATAAATAACTGTAGCAGAGCAGGCGCTAAGAAGGTAAAACAGAGGGCTGTATTTGGCTTGTGAGGAAGTATATTAGTCCTCTTTTTATGAAAGTGTCACAACAACTCTTGCCATCTCCAATGGGCAATACAATTGTACATTTCACTGAAAATTCAACACAGCCAGAATAAAACCCACCCAGAGCATCCTGAGGCAGTGTCAGTGCAATCTACTCCAGAAGATGCCACCAGCTCAATCTCCAGTCTCATCTCCTGTGTTCTACTACCCACGTGCTCCCTTACTGGGGACCAGCCTCGCCACACGCAACAGACACTGTGCCATACGCAATGGACACTCTGCTCGTCTAACAGAATTCCACCCCTTGAACTTCATTGCTTACAGGCAGGCAGGTTCTTTGAGGACAGTGCCACAAGGAGAGGCACTTCACTCCTGGGAGGACGTCATGTACGATGTTAACTCTTGTTCTGAACGTGCCTTTCACCGCACTGCATCGCATTGCAATGCATTGCGTTGTCTTCAGCAGAAAGAGACAGCGTCAGCAGAAACATGCCGGAATGGCAAACAGAGCGCTGAATCTCATTCTGTACCTGGACAAGCGCTTACAAATTGCAGCTCCTTTCTCCTATGCTACTAGCAACAAATCCACATATTTGTTTTTCAGTCAAGCAGGTTAAAATTAAAACCAACGGAGTCCTTCAAGTTGACCCTGAGGGTAGGGATTCCTGAGTCCTACCTTTCAGCTAGGATAGATTTTTTTGTTTGCTGGAAATAATAGTTTACACTGATAAAATTAAAAGAAATTTATCTGAGAATCTGATCTAGGAAACAGTTTTATTTATCAATCACTGGAGATAAAACACAGTTCTGATCTTATTTAAGAAGTCACGTTCAATATCACTTTCTAGGAAATCAATCATATTAATCTCTGAATAAGAAAGTTGCAAACACTAGTGAAGAAAGTCTGTTATTTTCTTGTAACTGAGATGAAACTCACTTTAAAAAAAAAACAAAACCATGAACATCTTAGGATTAGGATGTGTACTACCCGGGTATTGCAGAGTCGCCACCCTGGATCTTCCTAGCTGTTCCAGAAAACACAACTCTTCACTCAAATTTTGTAATTCAGACTTAGATGGCTTTTTTTTTTTTTTAAAATCATCTGCAGGTTAGATTGGCCTTTACCTCAAAGAAAAGCTGCGGTCAAATGCAGTGTTTCTTTCAAAAACAGATCCACACTGGTGGTAGTTTAATGCGAGAAAAGAAGCAGAGTTTTGCTTCACTGCAAACACTCATGACAGAGAAATGTTTACACCCTGTTTCATCCCTCCACATTCACAGTATTACTAATGAACATAACACAAAGCTGTCGAGTAGGAGCAACTCTTACAGAGTACAAGAACAGTACAGAAAATGCAACACAGCAGAGGTTCCTAGGTTAGAATAACTCCTAAGAGCCTTTCAGCAGCAACCCTGCCACTATAACCTATTGGACTTTGAACAGCAATGGACTTGGCAAATAGGAAATCTTTATTCTATTCAGCAGGGTTTCATCAAGACAGCTTCCTTTCGTGCTTTTTAGGCTATCACCTTCCATGCTTCCTAGTAAAACTGCTTGATCATCATCACGGTTCCTCGCTTCAAAGAGGAAGATTTCTATTGTGAATCTTTACTTCATTTAAATGGAAGAAAAAGACTCTCCACCTTTATAGAGTACAAAGGATCAAAATGTAATAGGATAATTGCAAAAGCATGAATTTATTGCTTCTGTATTAAAATACCCACAACACAGATAACACTACATTATTACCTCTGAATCATCTTCCAATCATTTTTAAACCCAGAAAGTCAGATGCTATTCTTGTAATAGGTAATGACTGAGAATCAGGGTGGGGAAATAAACCATATGAAGAACCAAATTCAAATCTATTAACCTCGGCTTCCAAAATTAAGTCTCTTCTGCCACCATAATTCACCACACAGGGAAACACAAACGCAAACTGAAACCGTTCCAAATTTGCTCAAGCCTTACCTGCATAGAAAGCCCATTTTAAAACAGGTTTCAACTCACAAACAGGAGTGACATAGCTTAGAACAACTGTCAGGTTGTCAGCTCTCAGAGAGTCACGAAACAGCTACTGAGCCACTACAACATACAGCATGTCATAATAAGGTAAACTGTCACCAGCTTCAGTTTGCCTACGAGACATGTCATCCATATGTACTGGTATTCAGCAGCTGAGCTGTAAACAGCTTAACTGCCTGGGAATCAAGGACAAGACAGACAACAAAGACAGAAGCACTGCTGCCATTCTAAGGACATGCTTGCTCTCCAGCTGTGCACTAAGGCTACCGCAATCAAATTAATTTGAACAGCTACACAGAATTGCTGTCAATGCACAACTAAACTCCATTTTATCTTTCTGAACCTGTTCAGCTATACTAACAACAGTAATACATCACTGATCCTATAAATAGGCTTCAAGAAAGCTGCCAGTGTTGAGTACCACATCATCAAGTCCGGTTCAAAATGCACCTATTCAACACAGCACTTAAATGACAGCCTGTTGACAGCACCTTACTTCTAAAATTCCTCAAGTTTACTTCCAAAGGAAGTTCTCCCACCATGAGCTAATCTAATGCTAACAGCAGAAGTTTCAGAAGACAACATATATAGGACTATCTGCAGACAAAATTTATACAGATCCAGAAGCACCTTAGAATTTGTTACATGACTCATACCAAGTCAAATGCTCTATCATCTTTGTAGGATGATGATACGAATCCATTTATTTCATCCATTGCTGTAGTTGTCCACTCTTGTCTTTGAAGATGCAACACTTGCCACGTCTCAGATTCTGAGGATGTTCCCCAATTGCCATCACTTGTCAAAGATGGTAGGGAGAGAGAGGTCTCACAGTCATGTCAGCCAGTTCCCTTGGGTGAATCTCACCTGCTCCTATGAGTCTGTATTTGTCCATTTTACTTAAGTACTCTGTAACTTGATCTTCCTCTACCACGGATGGCATCTCTCTCTGCTCCTTAAATTCTGCCACACGTGAGAACAGGCCCTGTCAGTGAAAGCCAAGGCAAAGAAAGTACTGAGTACTCAGACCCCTTCCGAGATCCCCACTGCACCCCCAGGTTGTCACCCTACTCCACTCAGCAGCAGGGCCAGCTTCTGCTTACTCTGCCTCCGGCTGCCCACACACTTGTGAGAGCTCTCCTGCTGCTCTCCGCATCCCTCAGTTTCAACTCCAACCAAGCTTTGGCTTAAGTCCGTTCCTGCACACGTAAGCAATACCAGTACCTCTTGTGGACTTCATTTTTGCTCAAGTCAGGAGCTCTTCCTGCAGCCTAGCAGGCTTACTGTCATGCCCGCTGTTTTTATGAACATTAGAATGAGTCATTTTTGCCGTTTGAGGAAACCGTCTCTAGAGATCAACATGTCCTGCGCTCCTTTGCCCTTCACAGCAGCCTCTTACAGGACACCACTTACTAGTTCTCTAAACAAAGTAAAGTTTTGGCCCTTGGTCTGCTAGTTGCCCTCCTCACTTCCCTCAGGATCTGAAATCCTACTATCTCACGGCCACTCAGCCTGGGCTGCCACTACTATTACTTCCCTGATCAATTCCTCCTTACTTGCAAGTACCAGATCCAGCAAAGCGTTTGCCCTAGTTGGTCCTTCCAAAATCTGTGTCAAAGTATTGCCCCAAACACCCTGCAGCAATCTGCTGGATTGCTTGTATCCTGCTGCGCTACCCCTCCAGCAGAGTGTTTCAAGTAGTCCTGAGAACAAGGGCCTTGCACGAGCAGATGTCATCCAGCTGCTTGGAAGGCTCATCCTCTTCCTTTTTTAATGGGGCTGTCAATCGCAAATGCCTACCACAGTATTAATGATTGCCGCCCTATCCTCTGCTTCTGAGGCATACAGACTTGACAGGCCTATCACCCATCCCGTAGCAGAGCTCCATGCTTCCAAGTCATTCCTTCGTGTAGAGCACAACCCCCCCACCTTGGCTTCCCTCTCTGTCCTTCCTGAAGAGACTGTTATCCATCTGGTGCAGCAGTCCAGCCCTCTGAGCTATCCCACTGCATCTCTGTAACCCCACTGAGGTCACAGCTCTATGACAGAGCACAGTCTTCTAGGTCATCTTTTTTGTCTTCAGGACTTGGGAGATTTGAATAATGGGATGGCAAACGCAGTGCGAGAGGTCTCCCTTCCCCTGCCCAACACAATCGTGTTGCTTTTGCAAACCCCACTCTTCAAGACGCCCAAGACCTGGATGGCTACTTATTCCCCTAGAAGTTCTGTCCAAGTTAGTTTCTGATGCGTCAGTGTGGTCATTCCAGCTGGTGCCTGTGACGACATCACCATCATGCTTGTGTCAACTCCAAAGAGCCCTCTGGACCCTCAGGACACACCATTCTGGGCCAACTGTTCCATTAAACCGCCAGGTTTGCACGTCTCGGTCACTGGAGCTATCCATGTGCTTGTTAAAGAAGCCTGGCACGAGTCTACTCCATCTCACTTCAAGACTTCCTACTCGACAAGCAACTTCACCTGCTGCCTCTTTTGGTTCTCAGTTACCTTCTGAACTAAGGAGCTGTCAACATGCTCCCTCCTTCTATGCTGTGCTCCAAAATGCTCATGCTGAATTAGCAACCAAAAGCAGTTGTATGCAAGCTTTTCTCCTTAACCACTATCACACAGCTCTAAAATGCCGTATCTTGCTCCATTTCCTACCATTTAGTATGAATACTGCTCAATACAAGAAACTAATACAAATATCCTACCATATTTTACAGTGTACTGAGTTTACAGCAAAGGTCACTGCATTTGTAAGTTTTTCTACTGTTATGAAAAAGTGAAAAAATACTTTAAATAAGTATGGGTCTCCATGAAGTGTTAAGATAGACAATTATAAGAAACTTCACCAAGAGGCAAATGTATTCCCCCATTATTTAGGAATCATCTTGGAGAGCACTTCTGTGATCTTGTGTTCGAAGGCTGGGGAAGGTTCAACACCTCTGTGGTTTTTTATTAACACTGTAGATGCACTTCTGCCCATTTTAAACACTATTTGCTTCTCAGGAAGTATTATATCTAGCACGACTATGCCCTCTAAACTATATATAGTTGCAGCTGTTTAAGTAACAGATGACAGTCACAGGCATTTCAACTAACTGCTTGGTCCAGAGTAACTACATAATAAACAGGAACGTTTGGACCTCGAATGCATGGTGCACCTCTGCACCAGCCGTACAGATTAACTGCATTGCAAATTAGAGCAACAATACATGTAGTTACGCATTTAGATCATATCGGTTATTCACCTCATCACGTTATGCACTTAAGCAGTCAGCAGCGAAGTCCACTGATCTCGGCTATCTACCAGTGAAGTCAGATCAAAGCCATCACCACTGACCAGAGCTGCTGGAGGGCAGCAAAGGGATAGAACAGTGTAGTGATGTCATGAAAATGACAGTCAGATAGAAGCAGGTTGCTTGAATCGTAAGAACGGATTCTAGTCTGCTGACCTTCCCTAAATTTTAGACTGAATGTAGCCTTCACAGCACAAGTCCGTTTAGAAACATACACACTACATCAGCAAAACGACAAATTAATGCTACGCTAGCATACTGGACTTCGGTCTGATTTATAAGGATAATAGCTTTTCCTCATGCACTGCGTAACTCAGCCTCGTCAATCCCAGGTTCACGGTTATGCACGCACATCATGATCACACACAAATGTTCACACGTGCTTCCATGCACAAAGGTATCCCAACACCACTGAAGTAACTCTCATACAGAAAACAGAATCAAGTTACTTACGAAAGCTTTCCAGACACACAGTTTAAAGATGCCAATGCACTGCTGAAAACCCTGAGCAGACAAGAGAGCCGCAACAAAATGAAATTACTGCCAGAAGCTGGAAACAGCTTGAGATCTACTTCTCTGAGGCCCCTAGTCATAAAATGGAGCCTTTCTGAAAGATGTAAGCAATAGTTTGTACTCAAAAGCTTGCCCTTAGGTCACCAGCACTGCTCAACTCCTATTTATATTTTGTCAATATTTGTGCCAGAAGAAAATGTATTCACGAGAATCTATCCAGAACAAAAGGAGCAACCAGTGAACTATTTGCCCTCGCATGTTCTGAGTTCTTCTCAGTCTCTTTAAAGGCCAGC
This sequence comes from Sula dactylatra, assembly GCA_013389905.1. Classification (NCBI taxonomy): domain Eukaryota; kingdom Metazoa; phylum Chordata; class Aves; order Suliformes; family Sulidae; genus Sula; species Sula dactylatra. The sequence continues at coordinate 103,040 of WEKW01008594.1, forward strand.
CCCCACAAATGAATTACCAGACTCGGACAGATGGAATCAAACGCTTCTCCATTAAACTTTGTTTTATTTGAAACACAACCAAGTAAAGCCAGTCCCTTAATATGGAAAGGAAGAACTCGTAAGTTTTCATGCAATGTTCTGTATCAAACCAGAGATCTGAAAGAACAGCAAGTGCTAGTTGTTTTTATAATACACAAATATCTAAAGTCAAGATTTCCATCAAACCAGCATTTCAAGTTATCCTAAGAGACTTCCTTTTGCCTTATAAAACATCAAATACTTTGTTTTGAAATTATATGAACAAGTTGCGAAGACACAGGTTCAAAAGGGTAGATGGAGAAATCAAAACAGCTGAGTATTCAGACAAGACAGCTCAATGCAGTTAGGTCAGCTCAGCATTCCAAGTTCAGAGGTATGACCATGAGTGGGAGGCAGAAATAGGTAAGGTGAAAGTGTGAGCTTATTAAAACTTAAGATTCCTAAAACTGTAATTCATGTTGCCATTTTTTCCATAACTATTCTGTGTGCCTCTGAACTGTTCTTATCTATGTCAATGGGAGGAAGGTCAAAGATAGAAGACCTTAAATAGGTGTTAGTACCCTCTTTGAAAGCACTTTTGAGGCAGCTTCAAAGGACCCCAATGCCAAGATCCACACAAACACTACATAAAAAAAACCAGAAAGACTAGCTGTAACTTGAGATGCTTAGATCAGTGAACAACCTGCTACATTCTCTCTTCTTCTTTGTCTGGTTAAAGAAAAGCTTTCTTCCTGATGAACAGAGTAAGCTAAAGATTCTTTCATTATTGTTACAAGAAATAATGTGAGCTCTCATTCCTCTCCACATCCTCAAGTAAACTCAACACAGGGGGCCCAAAACCTTTAGTTCCTTTACAGAAAGCTTCACAGAAGAGGTTAGGGCTAAACAAATGCCCTTCATGAAGAGGAGGAAAGGTAAAGATGACTGCATTACAGTCAGACCCACAAAAGGCACCCTTTGAGTGAATTAATTGGCTAATGCTTATTTTACCTGTGCCAGTTGCCAGTAAACCCCTTGAGTGGAGGTTCTGTGTATGAAGTGGACTACTTAAGTGTGGAGTGAAAGCAGGAGCAAGAGAAAAGGGACTGAAGTATCCTTAAAAGCAAGACTTGCATGTACACAGAGCATCTGCCCTGACTACCAATTGGATGAATAAATTTGTCAGCAGGTTAAGTAGTTTAGAAGATTGTTAACAAGGCTGGATTGCTCTTGATTTTATAAGCAATGTTTTAAGTTATTATTTAAATTTTCATTTTTTAAATTATTAAATAAGTGACCCTGAACAGTAAATTGTTTACACAACTGTAACTGTTGAATGAATTTCCTTTAAGAACTGCCATTGCCTTCCGGTGTTTGAAGTTGACAGCACAGGAATACCGTTGTTAAAAATACATGAAACGTGCTTATTAGAAAATACTACCTGTTTACCTTCTTACAGGCTCTACGTTCTCCTACAAGACTCTGTCAAGAAGACAGGAAGACGGACCTAGGCGGCCCTGCCTAACATAACACGTATCTTAAAGTACAATAAACAAGTTCTGAATATGCCCAGAACCTTTACATGGCACTGAGGCCAACCAGCACAGACAGATGGCATCCAAACCATTAAGCTCCAACTCTCAGCTAGAGTGTTAACCTGGCTGTTAACATAATTCTCCCAGATTCATGGCTCAGGAAAATGGTTACCACACTTGGGAAGTGACAGATGCCCTGGACCAAAACTCTTTCAGGGATAGTTTTAACAGTTTTAGAGTAGATGACCAAGTTCTAGAGCCCAAGAGCTTTTCCTGTCATTGTTTTATTCATACCTACAAAAGATAGCCTAGTAGTACTGAAGAACATGAAAAGTGAAATGAGGAGTCGGTACTGAGAAATCGAAAGGCACATCTAGGAAATCACTGCAAATACTACTGTATTTGCTCAGGTAAGTGGTCACGACAGGTTACTTCATAAGACACAACAGAAGATACAAACTGTGGTTTTGTCTTACATGGGCAGCAAAATGTCATTGCTGTTCACTTGCTCCACTAAAGCATGCTGTACAACAAGGAATTAACCAAGTAAGATTTAGAAGAAAGAACCAACAGATGAAGAAGGTTATTAGGGAATACATGGTGATACCTAGTTAGTCAGCAGATACAGAAACTGTGTGATTAAAAAAGCTCACATTACCTACCAACCACTGAACGCAAAAATACATCTACTACAGCGCACTTCAAAAAGCTAAGCCCAAAACATGGCAATCTGCTAAATATCTACTGTTACAGCAGTAAACAATAGTAAAGAAACGAAAAAAAAAAATTTCTTTACAAGAAGACATCCATTAAGAAAGCCACAAGTTTCTCTCACCGAGGTGAGATGTCTCACTGTGCCTCAAAAACAGGGTGACTGGCTGCAAGATACCCACTTTGTCCGCTGACTTGCTGCAACAGAACTACACTCTGCAGTGAAAAGCAGAAATTCCTCATCGTTAAAGATGCACTACGCAATTAAAATCTGTTTTCAGCCACCAGTCTTCGGCAGATGGCTTCTCCTGTTCATTCATGCCCTATAAAGACAGCTTTGTCCAACAAACATTTGTTTTCATTGTTACCATGTTTGGCCTTGCCTTTTAGCTGTTTTCAGTGCTATCTGAAATAAAGATGCTCTTCAGTTAAAACAGTCCTAGCTTCTGTATCTGAAGTGACATGCCTGATTTCTTTTGCAGTTCTGATAAATGCACAGTGTCTTGAAGCTATATAAAAGTGATGCCAAGGAATCCCAAGAGGCTGATTTTCTTGGAATAATCTTAAGTCAACAAAGCTTGATTCAAAATCCATCTTTATTCCCCCCTCATCTAAATCTCAGCCTGACAGAATGTTCCTTATTAGTTACTTAGGAGAGGCCAAACCCATGCCTTCAGGTCAGCAACATAATCAATCATCAAGAAAAGAACACAGAATAAGCAGCAGCGTTCAGGCTCCCTCACAAATTCACAGCTCCCAGAGACAGACACTTTCAACTCCCTCTTAAAGAAAAAGAAGAAAAAAGGCAGGTAATTCAACCGGTCACGTGGACACGATACGTCTGTAAACGCACCAACAAAAGTGACCAGAAGATTGACAGAGTGTTCTGCATTGGGGTACACAATTAAGTCAATTGGCAGTAAAAAAACCTATGATGATTCAATATGGGCCACCACAGGTAATAAATGACACAGGCCTGTTCCATACAGATCCTTAAATCTGTGGTGTTGACTTCATAAGCGTAGTTTCAGAATACAGTTTTCCAGTAAAGCCTACCAAAAACCCCCCTGTTCCCCTCCGCCCTCAGCCTCTCATTCTCACCCTCCGTCGTTTGCCAAACCCCAACCAGTAACGAAACTGTTCTTTCGGGATTGTGATGTGAGAAAGGGAATGCTGACATGCTCTTGGTTAAAATAAATTTCATCTTAAAAAAAAAAAAGAAAGATATGGCCCCACTTCATCCCCATCCCAATTCTGTTTACAGAGCACAGCAAAGTATAACTGTAAACAGCTTTAAAAAAAGTGTCTTTATCCCTAGATCGTATCTCTGCTGTATTTCAGTATTTGTTACAGCCAGCTCTAAAACATCTTAACAGCAGACTCTGGAAAAGAACAGTGTAAGGGTGTTTACAGAAAGAGTTCATCATTCCGCAGCACCCTCTTGTTTTAAATGTTATTTCTAATTCACATCCATATTTGATTAAAGTAATTACACAGTAACAAAACATTCCTTCTCATTTCTTGAAGCAGTTTTTCCAAAATATTACTTTCTGGCCAGTGCATTATCTCCCATGACCAGATTAAGGGATTTAGACTATATAAACAAATACCAAAGAAGCAGATCCAACCACTTACAGCCCGCTGCAGCTTGGGTCTAGCTCTGAGCAGCCAGCAGGTATCAGAAGCGGTTCTCTTCCCAGCAGTTCCATAACCATACCAGAACCTACATGACATACATGTGAACACACTTCCTCTGATCGCTCCGAACAGATTTGCTCCATTACAGCATTTACCTTTACCTTTTTTTTTTAATCCCAGTCTGCTTTGTTTTCCAGAATTTAATTTATGAATTAGTATAAAGAACACAAGTCTTCTCAGGTCAGGGTCTGTGTCTTGCTTCCAGCTGAATACGGAGTTTTAAATCAGTTACACCCCCTCAACCTGTTACAAGGCAAGTTTATGTAGCTACTTAACACAAACTAAGGCTACACAGCAAAGAAATTGCATGAATTCATCACAACGAAGAAGAAAACTACGTGTCTTTTCATTACTTCTGCCCTCTTTTGCCCTTTTAGTGCTTCTGTTAATCGTCTGTCATTGTTTCTGTGTTCAAGTAGTTTTAAAAGAAACACCACTATTTCCACAATGTAATGGCTTTGCTCATTTGCCTTATTCCAACTTCCTACCAAAAAATGAAAGCCCTTAAGTAAAGAAAATTCGTCACCTTTCCCAAGGCTTCTCCTTTACTGACATAATACTTTCTCAGAGTCACTGTAAAAACCTCAGGCAGCATTTTTACACTATTCCCCCACTTAATTCCAACATATTTATTGTATTTTAAAGAAGTTACTCTTCTTCAAAACAGGGATAACGTTTTCTCAAATGCTAACATCATCCATCAGCCATATGTTGCCCTAAATGACAGGCCACATGTCAGTCCATTATTAGTTTCAGGTTTTGTTCAACTTGATTTTTTCGGATGACTGCACAAACTTGGTGCTTCACAAAAAGTCATTGCTTTTCAGGTTTCCACAGAGGAGTAACCTAATTTGCTGCTAAAGCAGAAAGCCTAGAAACACTATAGCAGAAACCAGAGATAAGAGAGTTATGAAATCAATCTTTCGGCTCAGCAACACCTCCATGGAAAGCTCAACCCTGACTTTTTCTGAAGACACTGCAAAAACCCAAGACGTAGTAATGGCCATGAGTGAGAAAACTAGGCCCAAAATTGTCTAAAAGAAGTTCTTATTTTCAGTCAAGAATAACCTTTTGCTTGTATCAGAAGACAGAGCTTTTGAAGTATTGGAGCCATGAGGAAGCCTGAAATCACTGGTTGATCCTAGAAGAGAAAATGCTGTTTGAATTGAGCATATTCAGAAATAAGCAGTTTTATTTTTTAATTGTATTAATGTTTTTCTTCAAGCTTAGCAAAAACCAAACCTCTTCCCTTTCACAGTAAAATTGATTTTACAGGCTAGACCACCTCTTTACCAAACTTGTAGGGTGAACAAAATTGCACGGAAGACCAGAAGAAAATCTCATACTTCATGTCTTTAAATTGTGCCTGAAGACTATCCTAGGTTTATGCAATACAGTTTTTCCAGCTTGTTTCAAAACTGCCTCAAAAACTGCTGGCAGTGAGAAATAAATCCACTGCCAATACAGGTCTACGTCAGGTGTCGATGCTTGTGGGACAGCTTTTGTGCCTTAAGTAATTCCGTGGACTCAATCCACAAATCTTAGGGCTGCTGCATGACTGAGCCTTAAGCGATTAAGATCTTCCACATTTGCAGAGAGATGCAGATCTTCTGAAACCAGTGCAAACTGGAAAGAATTCAAGAATGCTCTTTACAAAGATATTCATCCTTTTTTACCTATTCACTCTTCCATCACCATCCCTTACTTCTCAATGAAAGTGCATACAGGATTATCACGTGATCTGGGTTTAACAAACACCTTCGAGGACACCTGTCCTTATCCCCTACATACTTTTAGCCCAGAATATTTCACTGATTCAGGTTTTGCACACAAAAGACCCTGAACAGTTGCATGCGGACAAGCGATTGCAGGAATCTGCAGCAGAGGAGAAGACAGGACTAGAGCTAAGATCAAAGAAACAGACTGCAGTTCCAGATCTTCAGTCAAGTTCTTCAAAGCTGTAAATGGCAAATGAACACTCCACCCCACCAAATCTTGTTCACAGGCCTTTGCTGGGCCATCTTCAACTGAGCAGCAGTGTAGGCTAATGAACGTTGCCACTAACCTAACCGACTTCGAGCGAAGAAGGGGATATCTCTCTCTCACTTAGCAATTTATAAATATCGGTAATGGTACTGACCTCCTTTACCAATTGCTCTGATGCTTACTCGTTGCAAGTATTTAGGAGGAAAGATATAACTTTTCATTAACAGTTTATTCTCCCTTTACTTGTACAGCCAATTTTTTTTGTTCCTCTCATTCCTGGGAAACTTGCCTTCCCTGGTGTTATACATTAGCTGTTGCACAAGAGCTGCTACTGCTGGTACTCTGCTGCTTCTGCAAATCAGGACTTGAAGATTTACTCACCTATTTGAATGGAACAAGAAGAAAATACTTGACCAAGAAACAGATAGCAGATTTAGGGAAATGAGCAAACAAGGACATTTAACAGAGCCACTTTTCCTACACCACAGTACAACTCCTCAAGTATATAAATTGTTTGTTTCTTCAGCTGCCAGGCTTAAATTGTCTCCCTACCATGGCCTCCTCCACAAAACTAAGCTACACATACCAGAAGGGAATCAGGGGTTAGTTCAAGCTAATGGCAAAAAACGCCACTAGAAGTTGCATGCAATAGATGATACAAAAGGTCAAAAAGTCAGCACCAACTTTCCTGAACATACAGACAAGTGAAACTAAACCACCCCCCCCAAAGCAAAACAAAGAACTTACGTGGCCCAAATAGAAACCCACCATCATTAAAACAGGTTTCCTCTCTCAGGCAAGAATAATCATTTCACAGATATGAACAGATAAACCAAATGAAACGAAGGAATTCTGAAGGGAAGGAAGAAACTGCTAATCAGTTGGACCAGAAACACTCTCAAGGTAAAGAACAAAAGACTATCCAGGACTTTGCACCTCAGCGTTGAGGCCAGTTGTTACCGTGATGCAAATGAACCATCAACATCCTAGCCAGCACAGTTGGAAAGGTTTATCCTAATATAGTCACATGCATTTTTTTAACTCCCACTGCTGCTGGGCCTCCAGCATGGAATTTGCAATCCAGTAAGCAGAAATACAGGACTGTGATGAGGTGAGCTTTGTGAGGAAGTGTGAAGCAAAAGATTGCGTTAAACTCACAGAAAACAAATACGAAATACTGCAGTATTGCATTCTAGTAATGTTGAATTTTGTGTTAGATATAGCAAATAAAGCAATACTAGTATCTTTTGGCACCGCAGCCTAATGAATAGAAACAGAAAGCATATTAGGATTCTAGGCTTTGTGAGAGCTCAAATCAAGAAAGTAAAGCAAAGCTTCTTGTATAAAGAAGCTGCTCAAGTTTACAAAATGAATGGGACTGCATGGACAGGAGCAGCTTCAACACCGTAGCTTCAGTGCTTGCACTGTCAAAACCACAACAGCAATGCAGGCTGAACTGACAGACGACATGTAAACACTTGCCCAAATGCAAGTGTATATAGTCCTCATGACAGGAATGAGAGCTGTGTGTCACCCCAAATGGACTCATATATGGACCTCAAGTGCAACAAACCCGGAATGGCATCTTAGACAATAAAAGCCTGCTCTCTGGTTTATTTCTGGATCAACTTAAACTGGACTCCACTTGCCCAAAATTTAATTTGCAGCAAATACGGAAGATTCATGCAGAAGTCAATTATCGTCGCTCAGGTACAATCCTGCAATCACAACCCAGGCAACCTCACAGAACACAAGAACAAGTGAGAACAAACCAGAAAGCCCAAACCCAAGAAGTCTGGCAAGGGTTATCAGTCCTGTAACAGGCAGGAAAGTAGAACTGTAACAAGGAAATTAAGACCCTTATTCATTTCCAGGAACTGCTTTTGTACATTTAGATACACTCCAAGTAAAAATGAGGTTCCCCGTATGAAAAATCAGACTGTTCATTTAATAATATTTAATAAGGCATACTCAGTGTAAACAAAGTGAAGACTTCACGTAAACCATTTTGTCTTCAGTATGACATGCTTCTAGAAAAAAAAAAGGTTAAGTTGATTTTATCTTACAGTAAAGTGAATTAAGCAAAATGAAGCAGTATCAAGTCTGCATTTTTACAAATCAACAGTTTCACTATTTGATAAATATTTAGAATTAAACTTTTTTCCATTTCTAACAGCCCAACAAGTTTCTATCCCAGTCAAAACCCATAACTTCCCAATCAAAAAAAAAACCCCAACCAAAACCTAAAATCCCCCAAAACCTCCCAAAAAACCAGTCTTACTGGGCTTTAAGAACCAGAACAGATACAGATGCGTATATTGGTTTAAAAAATATTTCCATTTAAATGCCCAGTGACATACAGAAAACTACACATGAAACTTTTGCTGAAGACGATCAAGCTAGAGAACTCAAGCATTTTACAGCATGCTTCCTTCTCACAAGTTATTCTTCCTAAGAAAAACCCCAAAACCGAAAAAAACCCAAAACAACCACCAAAAACTTTTTTCCATATGTGAGATTATAGATTCCTGAAGAGCTTTTCGTTGGTGTCTACAGGGCAAGAAATAACAGTGTTATCAATTTCTATTTGAAATACAGCTAAGTTTAAATGTGGTCAGCAAAACGTTAAAAAAAAAAAACAAACCAATGGTCAGACAACAAATACCTGTTTTTCTTTTAGCAGAATAAAGTCATTTTTCCCTTGCAAGTTATAGGATGACCACTTAGACTCATCTGTAAAGATTAAATTAGTTCAAGACAAAAGAATGCATCACAATCTGAACAAACAAATGCATTTCACTTACCAAAAAAGAAGCCAAATCTGTCCCACAGACTACACTTCCACCAGACTGCTGACAAAGCAGAAGTTGTGTACTGGCTCAAGGCTGCATTCTTTCCAGCCTTTCTAACTGTCAAGTGTCGAGATATATACAAAGTCATGTGAGCAGTCAACTGCTTGCACACAGTTCGTGAGACCTTCCCTTTTGTGGTTTGTAACTATCATTTTCTGAAAATTACTTGCTCAGTTACGTTTTTATTATTTTAGTCTAAAAACTGTTCTGGTTACTGGTATAAAAAAGACAAGTTCAAGTGACAGCTTCACAGATTTCAAAATAGAGCAGGTTAGATGCGTTACCCCCATGACAAATGAAGACTTAATATTCAGAGCATAAAATTTATCTTCCAATAACTTTATGAGAACATGACAATCTAGATAATGTTTCCAGCAAAAAATGTTTTACACTATTACACGCTTGCTCTGTTCAAGTGTAGAATAATAACTGGGGTTTTGTTATATCCCATCTTCTTCGGCCAGCGGGAGCAACTTATTCTCAGGAGACAACAAATGAACAGAAAGGGTGAAGTACAAAGAAGATGGTCGTCAGTCAACTACAATACAGGAGAAACGCAAATAAAATTCCAAGGAAAAAGTGAATTGATTTTGAGGGGGTTTGTGTGTGAAGACAGATTTTGGACTCACTAATCCAGGTGAGGCTATGGCTGCCTCATTTAATGGCATTCAGCCTCCATCCTGCAAAAGGATATAAATACAACCTAGGAAAACAAGCCTTGAAGTTTTACTTTCCTTTCTACACCCAGGGAAAAACAGCCACAAGCAGTTCTGTCACTACCTTTCACTTAGTTTGCACCTCACTCTCACTACAGAGCCAGACTTTCTCAGTCACCTCTTGGGGGCTCATTCTGATGGAAACTGAGACAGTCTGAGTCCCAGTTGGTTACAGGAACCTCTGTCCAGAAAACAAAGGGAAAACACTGTGGAAAGGTACTGAAAGACTGACTGTGTGCTCACAAAGTGAGCAGTCTGTTGTTGGCTACAGCAGAAGCTAAATCTAGTCTCTGGACTATGCCCAGCACATGCACAGCTGCAGCTTATACCTGTGACATGAACACGCCTGCAAAGAGGAAAGGTGTAAGAAGAGCACCAGATAAGCTTCAAGCTAAGGACACCGTTAAGTCATTCTCCAAGTCATCACAGAAATCCTAATGATTCAAACAACCCAATGTGCTTCCAGATTCTTCCAGAAGGATAAGAGGGACAGGACACCCTACTGATTTTTCCAGATGAAGCAGCACATGGTAACAGACAGAGCACAGGTCCAGAGAGACAGAGCATATCCATATCCAGACCTTCCGTGGAATCCACAGGTTTCACAGCTGTGCCATCAGTTTTGTAGACGTAACTATCACAAACTCAACCAGAATGTTTGTTGAGAGCGCTTTTTTCCAAAGACATCACAGAGTAAAAACCAAAGAAAAAGCCTAGAAGTACTTACCAGTTGCGCCCAGTACGTGTTCCCCATCTCCTTTTGCAAGAAGAGATCCTAAACCTAAAACAGGGCCAATTTCTACCTAAGCAAGCTTAAAGTTCACTCTGCAGTTCCAGAAATATGCGGTACTTCTCCTTGCCTTTCCTGAAAGGTTGCAGGAGGCACACAATGGAACAGCTGTTGTGTTCCACTCCAGTGATGGCTACATTTCAGTGGTGGATTAAGTGGTCCAGAACCATCCCTACCTTACTCACAGGGGTATAGTGCAGACTGTTCATAAAGCCATACAATGACGAGACATACTAAGTATTTTTATGAACTCCCTAGTGTAGTCACGCTGGGTAGAACACTACAAGACACAGAACTTGAAAACTACAGTTACAAATTATTGTCTTTGTCCTGCTGTTATACTGCAATGTATTTTTATTTGCATTTTAATGTCCTTGCATACACCTTTAGGGCAAAAATCTTATTATCTTCACTATCTCTACTGTCATGTAATTCTACAGTGCTTTAAAAACCATAAGTAATAATGAAAACTAACCATATACACTATACACAAATTCCTTATCATCCTCCCTCTAAATTACAGTAGAGAGTTGGATCCAGTAGTACTGAGGACACTAAGCCGAGAAGTTTCTTTAGACGACTTTGTTTGCAGTTTCATGGCAGCTTAAAGATTCAGGGAATAACAAATCTATATTTAAACAAGTGTGCCTGAAGCTTTCTAACAGGTCAGACAACTCAGCAAAATAAAGCAGCAAGTACCTATACAGCCACGAGCACCTACGCTTTCTTTGGTAACAATTTCCACTAAGGAAGCGATAAACATTAGGACAAAAAAACCAAAATACAATCCTATGTATTAATCCTTCAGCTAAAACAATTCTTTAGCTAGAAGAAGATATACGTTAGAAATACTAGAACGTAGAGAATGCCTTGGACTAACACCTTCTTAGCTTTAATCACAAATAATTGCCTCTTCTTATACTGATGAGCATGGCAAAATGGAAAGTTATTTAGACAATTCATTCAGCGTAATAGCTTTGTAAGCTAATATTACTGCTGAGAGATTCATTCTCAATTTCCTCGAGTACAATAACAGAGCAGCGGTAAGTTTTTCACTTCAGGGAGCTTTTCTATCCTATGTAAATATAAACAGAAATCCCATTATCTATTGATAAAAACAACAAAGCAGGTTAAATAAAGTTTCATATGTTACAATTTCTTATCACAGCCATCAGCTCCCTGGATCACAAGTGTAAATAAAACACTTCACTTACTGAAATCAATGAGAAACCTTCCAAATCCTTGCCTTTGGTACTGGGGCATGATCATTATGCAGGAGACATTGTACTTCTGCTGGCAAAGCTTTTCCTGTGGGAAGGAGAAACAGATCAAGTATGTCAAAGCACTGCTGAAGTGGGCAATTGCCTGCACCTGCCACTGTCCTTGTAAAATATCCCAATAAGGTGAACAGATGCATGGGGTCAGTACCAAAGTCAAATAATTCCACGTTAATATTTAATTATAAGAAGAAAGGATCAAACATACCATTCAAAATATTTTTATTAGTTCACTACGCAGCATCTTAAAAATTAAATGCATTGTCTAAACAGCATAACGAAGTTTAAGTGCGGTAAGGAGGAGGACGGGAGGAAGAGGGAAATATTTTCATGCTTCACTGACCATTCTGTCAAGGATATAAAAGTGGAAATAATATCCATACACACGGTGAAGTTGTATTTTGTGCAGTTGCTACACTAAGTGCCTGCTGGTTTCCATCTCTATTTTGTTTTCTCTCTGACTGAACACGGGGTCGGCGTGGAGGGAAGGAACCCCGTACCCATAGAACTAAGAAGTCTTACTTGAAGCATACAGACTTTTTCAAAGCTGAATGCTTCTCACCCGAATCCAAACGAAGGCACAATGCTCAGAAGCCAGAGCTCTTTCAGACAGAATGAAGTCATATAACTTCGCAACGGAGGCAAATATTACACTGATTGTTTTAGGCAACAGAAGGAAGAATCTAAAATAGGAGCTGTTCTAACAATGTAAGGTGATAGGTTCTTTCAGCTTTATTGATAAAAAGAGAGAGCCTTGAAGCCTTGTTACCTTTAAAAGATCACACACAAAAACAAAGCCCGCAAAATCAGCACTAGGTGGTTTTGAGGGAGACCAAATAAATCAAGACTATCCAGGTCAGCATAACTGACAAGGTGTGCCAAGCACACGGATAGTGCAAGACACCACCTATCACTGCAGCCTCCACGCGTAAGATGGCACCGGGCCAGTGATGACGGGATCACGTGCCAGGATGTTTTGGCTTCCAAACATCTCTTCAGCTGTGAGAGCAGATACCTATGTCATATTTTGCAAGGTTTCTTAGTTTCTGTGGCATGGTGAAGTGTTTTCTCAGTACCGGCTTCCCAAACCCAAGACTGCTGGTGGTATAAAGTTCACCTCACGTACCTGGCAATGTATTTGTAATCAGGGGAGAAAAGCCAGAGCACTTCTGCCAGCAAGAGCACACACACACACGCACGTTTAAAAAAGAAAGGGGGGGGAGGTAAATAATGTCAGTACTTCAGTGGAATTTGAGATGAAGGGTTTTTTCCTATTTTGGTAGCTAAAATATTTGTGATCGTCAGATGTGGCAAAGAGACTGGCCAAAAGCAACAGGGGCGAAGCAGGGAAAGAAAGCGCATCCTTGCTGAAAGAAGGAACATCGAGAGAGACTACACCTGCAGGACCTTCCATAAATCTACTAGAAAATACTTGCCTATATCAGAGTTGACATGTTTGTATGCCACCAGAACTTCTGACTGACATACCAGACAGCGCAAGTTGTGCCTATGCATCTCTGGTAGTCTAATCCCAGCAAGATCGGAAGAACTGGTCAGAGCCCCAAGAGATCACTGTAACGTGCAGGTACTCTGACATGATTTTTAGACTTCTTTAAAGTAATATCTTCATACAAATACTTCTTAAAGAAAGAAAATGATATACTGAGGGACGTGGTGATTCTAGGGGCAAGAAGTACTGAATTTCTGAGTAACTATGACAATTCATCACATTTCTTACAGACAAATTGACTAATGGAGGCTTTTCCTGTTGCAGATGCATCTAATTATACCTCACCATTATTTTTGGTCATCTTTGTCCACATCAGTATTATTTTTGTCTATAGCAATCATCTATCACTAAAATTCAGAGCAAACCCACAACCAATGAAGACATCCACCCTGAAGAAGGCATCCACCATGAAGCCAGGCACTGCATTCTCACACCCAGTGCAATGAGGAACTCCATTAGATCAGACTGCACACAAGAGCTCAACGCAGCTGGCCATTTATGTATAAATAGCCCACTTCAACTGCTAGCAGTAAACCCATGAAAACACATTCACATTTCAAATACCTAGCACTTTTAGAAGTTCGACTTGGTGTACTGTTACGAAAGTGGTAGTGGGAGGAAGAAGATTTAATTTTCAACTGAAACCACAACATATCCTGGAAAAAAAACAAAACAAAAACCCCACTACCAAACCAACAAAAAAAACCCCCCAATGCATGTGACTAAACGCACATACCCTTTCTCAATTTGCATCAGTCTTTGAGACAACAAAGTACACGAGTATTTTGAGACAATGCACATTATATTTGAGATTTATAAAGAAGATTTCAAGTTTCTGAATTGTTTTTCTTCCCTGTTGGCACAAGCATTAAGGAGAGCGAGACATTACAAACATTCAAAAAAAAAAAACAACCAACCAACTTTTTTTTNCTAAATGGCAGCCTTTCTCATCATTTTTTGTAAGGACATAGAAGAGGAATGGTTCAACATCATAATACAAGGTTTTGTGGTCCAGAAAGAGCTTAGCTAACAAACAAAGATTCTGACAATAAATTTTGCTCACATTTCCATCAACCTAGAAAGCAAGACAGATGCAGTTATTTCCAACACCACCACCATGTTCAGACAAAACAACTTCTTGAATCAATCGCATCCTAGAAGGAAACATGAACAAGATGGTGTTACAGAAGAAAAAAAACCCAACGCATTAAGGTTCAGAAGAGAAATGCCCCAGCTTCTTGTTAAATAAGAATTCTCCAGTTAGTACTAATTACTTTGCATTTTTAAGTATCCTCCGAGGATCTAGATTTATTAAACAAAGTAACTTCACCTTTTAATTGTTCATGTGAGACTTACCTCTTTCACTTCATTCCTGGAATGAAAATGAATGGCTGGCAGACAACAAAAACGTACTAGTTAAAACTACATTAAACTGTGGTTTGCCAGAAGGCAGCGGTGTACAACAATTAAAAAAAAAAGACCAAAAAACCCAATGAAGTGTATTATGTTGAACCCTTAAGGTGTAAGGCCAATGAATGAATTGCCAATTATGTATCAATCACAGCAATGTTTTAGATAAATTAGACAGGACAAAATTTCTATGCTAGACTAAAATGCTATTGAGCAAGAGAAGTAAATTTTCAGGCTAAGTACTACAATTAGTCTAGGTATGTTACGAGTGTAAAGAGTCAAGCTGTGACTCAGACAGCTACAGAAAAGCCAGACACAGATGCAAATTTCCTAGATCAATTAGTTACTCCCTGAAAGGAAGGGCTCAGTCAAAGGCAACAACATTTTTGAAATAATCTTCTTAATGGAAAGGTTTGCTTGTACTGATGTTCTTCGATCAAGTCACTAGCTGTATTTCATTCACAGAGACAGCCAAATAGTACGCACACTGTGCTGAAAAAGAAACCTTATTCTATTCTAATTTGTTTTTAGTAAGAATCCTAGTTACAAATCTGAGTAAAACCCAACCTTTTGGATATATTTAGGGATTTCAAGGTGACTTCGGTAGTACAGTTGCATTATCTGGATTAGAGAAAAAACATTTAATGACAGCTACTGCTCCTAAAGGCATCAGAATAAAACTTGCATACAGCACTTGGGAACCCATCAAATACATTAAGCTCTAATACAACTCACTCCATTTGTCCAGATGCTTTTTATTCCTTTTCACACTTATTGGCAAGTGTGCAAAAATTAAATGCAAACATTAACCACGTAGAAATCATCACTGAGTAAGCCATAAGCCTGAAAACCCAAATTATGTAAGGTATCTTTTTCAGTAAGAACATTTGTACAGAAATGTAAAAAATTCCTTAAATTCCAGGCAAACAGAGCTTGTTCATCAGTTTTAAATGCGGGGGGTGGGGGGGGCAGACGGGCAAAATTGAAAAGAAAAGAAAAAAGGAAGAGGGACTGCAACTTCAAAAGCAAGCATATGTCAGAAGTTTCTTGCATACAGCATAGTAGTAAACTATGTCAAAGTCTTCCCTCAAATCTGTCAAAGTCATGCTATGGGCAGAGGTACATAAATCTTAAATGCCAAACTCATTTCTCTTTCTCTCAAAAACAGAAAGCATGAAGGAAACCACAAACCCTTAATCCTGTCAAACAGAAAATGGGTACATAGAATTCCTGAAAGTATCTGTGAGGAGGGACATCAACTGATGAGTTAAGTTTCTACAGTTATCAGAGTAACAACTGACATTAACCTTAGAAATAAAAAACCCACTGTGTTTCAGAAGTCTTAGCATAAGTGCTTATTGAAGCACCTAAAATAGAGAAAGGGAATAAATGCAGCGCAGAAAGAGTCAGGACATTGCTTTCACACACACACACCTTGTTTTCCACGTGTTTTTTGTGTCGATCCCCCATGCACCCCCACCCCCTTTCTCAGAGCTGTGTGTTACTTTATTTTTATAAGGAGTTTTATTCATGTGTTGGCAGTAGCTAATGAAAATAATCTGGAAAGCAGGATTTGCCTATTGTATGCTGCACAGCTCTTAACACCTGCTAACAGAGAAAAGAGAAGTTATTTTGGACTGACTAGGACAATGTTGTTTCTTGATAGGAAAAGAGTTGTGTCTGTTTACAACTTAAGTCTTTTGCTGGCAGATCTACAGTCTTTACAAAAACTGCCCAAGTCAGGAAGGAAGCAGTCTTGATGCAGATGGTTTTGTGCCATTAAAAAAAAAAAAAAAAAAGCTATGTGAACCAAATATTACGATCTCGTTCTAATTTAAGTAAGGATTTCAAGACTGCATCTGCCATTGTTTGAACAGATAATGGCAATGACCAAGCACGACAGACATCTATACAATATGAAAACACAAGTTTCAAGTACGATCTATGATAACTGCAATTAAAAAGTTATCAATACACACACTGTTGATAAACAGCCTCAGAAGAAGTCCTAGTAACCCTGCCAGTCTTTTCTGATAATGCAATCAGTAACAGCTCTTGAGACATAGGAATGTGGAGGTTAATGCACAGCTTTAGTAACTGCAGGCATGCTATTTGAAACACAGATTTCTACTGTCCAGGATATCCTTAAAACCACAAACTTTAACAGAAGTCACCTCCGAAGGGACTAATTTCGATTATACAAGAATACATACCCACACGCTCAACTCTGGACTCTCTAAATTAAAGGCAGTGTGTTCTGGCCCACCAAACCAGGATGTTCCAGGGCAAGTTTCTCAAACACCCAAAAGGAAGGCAAAAGCACTTAGTAGCTTTATTTGTATTTTTAGAACAATACACAAGAAACTGCTCTGCTTGCTTTTATACATTGGAAGCATCTACATTACAATTAGTATCCTCCCTACACCCAAGATACTCAAATTGCCAGAAATGAAAGGGTGCAAAAGGTACTTTTGTGGTCAAAGAGCTTCCACTGCAGTCCCCATCTAAGGATGCACACTATACAATTATCTTAAGAGGTTGGGTAATGCGTGAAGTACAACTAAAGAAAGAACATGGCAGGGTGGAACAGGACAGGGAAGATGGACTGGTGTTTGCAGTATAAGAAGAATCTTCAAGGGAGTATGTAAGTATGTGAAAGTTTTCAGTAGTTCTACAACCAGTCTGTAATATCTACAAACTGGTTACTTTCAGAAATTTAGGTTTTGATATACCTACCTCAAACACTGAAAGGTCATTTCTTCTGTAGATTTCATTGGCTGGAGGATGAAACCAGCCACATTTCTTTGAGTGCCTTAACAAAATGTTTTTACTTTTCATGTATTTAAGACAGAATTCACACAGGTAAAGCTTTGGTAATCTGTATGAAAATTAGAAAGATATTTTATAAAAAAAAAAAAAATTGTTAAATTCTGTAAACAAAAAAGTTACCACACAGTGAAAGGCCCTCCCCATTTAAATATCAGTTTCCATGAGTAAATGCTGCTGAAGTTTAAAAAAAAAAAAGAAAAATAAATAACCCAAAAAAAGCAAACAAAACCCCAAACAATCCAAAAAACAAAGAGTGAATGATTAAACATAGCATCAGCCATTAGAAAAGGAAGATAAGATCAGATTCAAGCAATCACAATGAACCTAATTCAATAGGGTTGAACGTGGTCAGCCGTTTTGTGGTCCAGCCTCCAGCAGATCCCAGTTACTTCCCCCTTCCAACATTCCACCTAAGCTTTTGCTGTGGCCTCTGTCAAAGTCAGCACACTGGAGTCACACCTCGGCTTTCACCCTTCTCCTTACCGTGAAGACAAATGAGGCACACAGCACAACACAGGCATGCCCTCTCATTTTCCTTATTTTGTAAGTGGGAAGGCCAGCAGATGAGTTTTTGTCCTACGGTCTTCCAAATACTTGGGTGGGGCAGCAAACTGTAGTAGGATTGTACCCCCTCACCTCCACCTAAACTACTGCTTTACTTGAACACGGAAGCCCATCCAAACAGTCTGCATACAGGCCAAAAGTCTCCCTTCCACGCACCTCCACAACACGGGCAGAGATGACTGTACTCCTGCAGGAAGGACTCGGTTCAGACCACACACAAGTAACCCACACGCCCTGTGTAAGACAATGCTGACAAGTGTTCTGCACACCAGAAACTGCTCCTTTCAGTGACATTTATGGCTACTTACCTTCATTTTTAAATTACTGAAGCAGTGGAAGACTGCTGCAGAAATTAATTAGTCTACAAAGTTTTAGAGCAGAGGACAATCTTTGTCAGCTCTGAAGCTACTGGCACATCCCGGGAGCATGCTGGGGCCATAACCATGGTTTACGCTACTCCAGTATTCTAAGAAAGTTTATCAACAACATAAAAAGTAGTTTAAACTGTTTGTTCCATGATGTAATCCCACTGCATTCTGAGCTGAGAAACACGCTGCCTCCTACAGACGCCATCCCACTGTTGCCTCGTACTAATAATTACCCATCGTTGTGACTCTATCTGAGATCAATTTACTTGTTGGAACGGGTAACTTTCACAATATTATATAAATTGGGGGTATAAAAAAAGCAACTGAGATAAAGTATTAACACTATAAAAGCAGTGGTCATAAGAGGAAATAGAAGGGCTCTCTACACTTTTTTTCTGCCCTTGAATTTTGTATTACCAATTCACAATACATCCCTCATTCCCACCACGCAAAGATGACGATCTAGGAATGAGAGGGATGGAGAGAAAAGGCAGTTTACAGTAACGCTATGCAAAGGCATTTTGGAACAGACCATGTAACTTGGTTGCTTGCTACAGTAATAGGGCTTGGTAAACATATAGTTCTGAAAATCTCCATGTGTGCCGTAGATCCAATGGATTCATAAAAGATTTATTTTCAGCACATGCAAAAATCAGATCTGCTGAGCGCACATACTAGTTCATGCTCTCTGCCTGTCTCCCAGGTGTGCCCTGGCAAAGGCGGCCAGAAACGAGACGCTGTTGCCATAACTTGCTCACTGTGACTTCATCTATCTAGCATGTTCAGACTTCGCCCTGGTCCCTAGAAAAAGGAGGTTAACAAATTCTGGATGACAAACAAGATTAATTGCTCTAAATGGCCAGAAGTTGGACATACCTGGTTGCAATGATTTAAAAAAAAAAAACAAAAAAAAACAAAAACAAACAAACAAACAAAAAAAACCCAAACAAATCCACAAAGGCAGCAAACCTACAAAACAACCAACCAACAAAACCCAAACAAACCAAGCCGATACACGCTGCAAGATTATGTTTATGCAGGACTAGGAAAATCAGTCTTTTCAACGCATCTTTAACTAGAACTAGTTAAAAAAAAAAAAGACAAGACAAATCCTTGTTCTCACTTATAATTACAAGAGCATATTTACTTTTAAAAATTGTAAATTATAAACAACAAACAACGTATGGTGATCTTGACAACTCGCTACCTTGCATATTCCTGTGGGTAAGGTGAAGAGTACCAGGTCTGGATCTCGTATTTTCCAAACTCAATCACTGAAGGGTACCGCCCACTTGTTTCACCAGTGTTTTTACACCCAATTTTCTGTCAGGTGCAATAAAAGCAAAATATTAGTTATAGAAGAAGTAAAAGGAAAGTTAGCTTTATATCATCACGCAGTGAAGGTGTGAGAAACCTGTAGCATTCAGATCGGTTGCTTAAGTTCTTCCAACCTGGACAGACATAGGACAGAGTTTGCAAACAGCCAAATATAAGCAGTGAAACTTCTTTCCAGGTGGCAAACAGCCAAACATGAAGTTAGGTGAGCAGTGCTTACAAGTACGTACATACAACAGACGGTGCATGGCCCAGCCAAAGCCCGAGGCACAACTGCCTTAGTTCTCTTCTCCTGCAGCATCTAGTGCGAGGACTTCTCTAGAGTTCTGGTTCAAACTCAGAGTTGTCCTTTTGTCAAAACAATGAGGGAGAAGGCATCAGCAGAACCCTTCTAGAGTCCTCAGAATTCACCTCGTCACAGTCAACAGTGTACTAACGCACACTACTCAGCTATCATACTGAAAGTTGAGCTGATCAGAAAATGACCGCTAGGCTCTAAAGGGCTGGCAAAACATGAAAAAAAGGAAGAAAGGTGGGGAAAAGAAAAACAGTAATTTCAATGCCACGGATTTTAGAAATCTTACCACTAACATTTCTGGACTGCATATGAAAGACAAGAAAGGAGGAGGTGGGAACCATTTCTACGGGCAAATGGAAGTACAAACTTGTAACGAAACTGAATCTTTAAATTTGGTTTCAGTTTGTTGGTGACCACACTCTGAATTAAGACTACAAAAAGGTCACTGCATTGACCCATAGCAGGTAACGGCAGTTCTTGTACACTAAACCTGAAAAAACATTGAGTGACTTCCATTACTGAAAAAAGTACAAGACATACTCGTTAATGATGCAATTTTATAAAAAGCAGCAGTTGAGACATTACATGCGTCTCCCTTCTGCCCCAGGTTCTCTAAGACACTGGTTGCTCATTTCACAGACAGAGAAAAGTAAAAGTCTGTTTTGCTATAGGAAGATTCAGCTGTCATGTCCAGCTTTCTTGGCACAATAACAACAAAAAACTCCGCCAACCTCAGTCTCCACAAGCCTTGGATTACCACTACATGCCTTAAAGAGGAGCATTAACATCAGCTGATATAAACAGTTTTAGTCAGATTCAGCGCAAATATTTTCACCGCTAGAAGAAGTCTATAGTATTTAAACTCAAAGTGTGTTAAATCATTGGGTTAAATGAAGTTAGAAACTCACTAAACCCAGTTTCCTACCAAACAGTATTTGCTGGGACAGACTTAACTTTTCACAGTGGCTGCTTTATCCGCAGAGGAAAATCACCTGGCACGTTCTTACAGACCAACATCCTCTCGGTCCTGACCAGGATGTCACCTATGCTTAACCTCTACGCTTAATCAGTGGTAGTCGTGTGTCCAAAATGCTCAAGTGTATCTTTCAGAATCTCTCCAAAGTGTCACTTATCATCTGACCCATTCCGGTGTGATGCTTTGTCTCCTCTCCAGGAGAATGTAACTGTATATACGGTGTCTCCCAAATTAAATTCACATCAAACATGACACATTAGATCAAAAGGAATATAGTAAAAATAAAGATGAAGAGACATATGAAAATGAACTGAGTTTTTATTTACAGCAGTAACTACATTTTACGCAACATGATTCTTACCTCCAGGGAAAGTTCTCGAGCCTGCTTAAATACTTCCAAATCCTCCTGTGTAACAGTGTCCTTGCTTCCCACCAGAAACACATCCGTATTTTCTTGTTTGATGCTTAGTTTGATTTCAGTATCTGTTATTTAAAACCAGCAAAAAGTTTATTCACAGATATGAAGGTTACACGTGCCAAAGTGATACTCCTACGTAGGATTGTAGCAACTATGGCTGTTATGACTCCCCATTTTAACTAAATTTGGGATTACTAGGTAACAGAATGAAACCTTCCCGCCCTTCTTGTTTTGTTGTTTGCTGTTGCATGAGCTATTTTTGGTACTTGCTTGTCTGTCTGTATAAGCCTTTACAGTCCAGTTCGACTAAATTAGTTTTGAACCTCATGAAATGGAGTACATTCTATCACTAGAACTATGCCACCTGATAAATTCTAGTACACTCTACAAGATAAAAGTAAGAGGAAAAAAGTTGCCCTTAAAAGTTGGAGACCAATGCTAAGCTAAGTCTACATTCAAACATTATAAATATATTTTTTCTTAAATAAAAGTAATTATAAAAAAGGTAGTGCACAACAGTACAGATCAAGTGTTGTGGAGACTGTAGCAGGATGGAATTGTTCATGAAAAAGCAATGGAGCAGAGGGAAATGAACTGAAATGCCCACCGTTATAAGCACTGACAGCACACAATCATGACGACAGCACTACTGCCAGAGAAAGGGCAGGGGAAGAACAAGGAAGTAGCATGGAAAGTGGCTACTCATGCGGTACTACACAGCCATAAGCAACATTATGAAGGCATTTGGGGCTCCTAGTGTCACTACAGATGCAAAAAATAAGAAGGTGGTGTGGTATTAGTCAGAAAAAAAACGTTTTGGAGATTTAGTCAGCATTAGATAAAAGGTCAAAGTTTCATTGCTTTTGTATGAAAGTGAAGTAAGAACAAGAGAAATAGCTAAGACCTATGTGACAATATAAGAATTTTGGTTTTGGACGGGACGCAGGTTTGGTTGGCGCTTTGACCTTTGCTTACCATCATCCTGATCAGGTTTAATCCTTCCGTCTGCCAAGCTCCCCTTCCCTGGTGAGGGGGTCCCCATCTGAGGGGTCACTTTACACTTTAATCTGCCTAGAATCCTGTGCTTTTTAAGGAAAGTTGTTCGCTTGAGGTGAGCAATTGCTTTAAAAGCATATCCTCTAGACACACCCCATCCAGAGGTACAGGCATGAGAAATAAACCTACTCCTAACCTCTTTCTTTCCATAGAAATGGCTATTAGATTTTGATGTGGAAGATAATTCTGGTTTACGACGCAAACGCTTGGGTGGTGCATAGCTCGGGTGTCCCTTTTTTCGAGACTGTCCCTGAGTGGTATAGATATGAGAAAGTCCATCAAAGAGTCCCTTTAGCTGACTGTTATTAGGAAGGCTACTAAAGGAGGGTACGCTTGACTGACTGGAAGAACTTTGAGGAGAGTTAGAAGAAGTGGAAGTGCTGGATTTTTGCGAACTGGGGCTCTGACCAGAGATGGGGGTTGGGGGTAGAAGTGAAGAAGGTGGAGGTTTTAGCTTTTGTGTGGTACCTGTAGCCAACACAAGAGAAGTGCATGACTGTTTCTGAGAGACCTTTTTCCTTGGACGATAGTGCTTTGAAAAGTCTATTATTTCACCTCGTGATCTGCGACCATCAGGTGATGGTGTAAAGAACTTAGTAAGGCCATCAATGAGCCCTTTGGTTTTCTTGTTAACTTTAAGTGTAGAGGCAGATATGTAGGTGGAGGTGGTGGTGATTTTGGTGGTGGCACCAGGCCGAGTGGGGTCTGTAACAGGCAATCTGCTGCTTGAATCCTTCACAGATGCAGCATGACCAGATGAAGGTGTGGTACAGACTTTAGTCTTTTGACCCCTACCAGGTGACCCCCTTCCTGTGAATGCATTCACGGATCCTTCATCACTGGTTACAGACCTATGCAAAAATTTGGAAAATAAAAATCAGCATTAAAAGAATCTGTAACTACTGCCAAATAGTACTACAGCTTATAGAAGATACTTATGCTACTGTACTTAATCTTTGAAGAAATTTAAAAACACATACACTTTGGAAATACATTTCACACTATGACATTACATCCAACTCTTTCTTTTTTTTTTTCTCCCCTTTTTCTTTTTGTCCCCCTCCCACCCCCCTGCCCTTTTCTTTAAAAGGTAGTTCACAGTCCTTGTAAGTAGAAGCAGCTGGGATAGCAAGATCTCCCAAGTATACAGCCTCCCCACCTACTTTTAGGCATGGCAAAAGTGTGCTTCTTTGGAGCAAATCATCAATGCACTGTGTCTGGAGTACAATAACTGCTCCATCACCATAGAGTTTATTGTACACACACAGGAGATGCACATGTTCAGTGTTAATAAATTACCGCATATCAAAACACTTAACTTCCGACTACATTTGCTTAAACTGTAGAAAAAGTCTGTTAGTCCTTTAAAGCAATACAGCCAGTTTTCAAGAAACAGCTATTTTTTCCACACTCTCGTTGGATTATGTATGTCAACACCAGTAGTAAAAATTACCACCAAAGACCTAAAAGCAAAATGAGGTAGTTTATGAAGAGCATTACAACGAAACCAAAGAAACAGACTCTGTTTTCTTTAGAAATTGTAACAATAGCAAAACCAAAAATAGCAAAAGGAAAGGAAAAAGCAAAACTCTAAGACCAAGCGGTGTTTGTAGAAAAGCCATAAACCAATCAGGCCTAACAGGGAAGGTGTTAAGAAGGAAGAGTGGGGAACATTATTTAAATGCTAGGAAGAAAAAGGGCATGCTGAAAGCCAAAGTTTGTGACAGCAGAAGTAGGGTTTTAGTTGGTCGCTAATGACTGAAGAGAGGAACAACACTGAAGGATACACTGAAGAGTAGTATATTGTAAGTATATAGAAACAGAATGTTTAAAAATATTTGCGGTAAAAGAAATAGGTATCAGGAGGCATGACCAAAGTGCAAATCTAAACAAAGCTATATAGTTACATCAAATGCTTCCATTCCTTTTTCCATCCTGCTCTTTGAAGTTAGCTTATTTACTTTGCAGCGGAAAGTTTTCTTCCACAGTTTTTGCCTTCTTAATTGAGATGCTAAAGTAATTAATTCCAACAGGTTACTTCTCATTAGAGACTGAACAGCCTGCGGCTACCATCTGGTTTACTGAACTCCAAGGGCCCACCAGTTTAAAAACTAGCCCCTTTTCCACTCACACATCCTTAAATTTGGTTAGCTCCTAAGAGGCAACAAAACCAAAAACTAAGTCTTTTCAATCCTTTGGTGCCATAAGCTTATGTCCATCACAAGACCTATTCTCACTACCAGATGTGGTAATCACCATCAGTGCCAGAGGCCAACACACACCTGGTTTTAGTTAATCCTACACAGTAATTTGCCCTTGAAGGGCTTCCTACAGATGGTCAAAAGGCAAAAAAAAAATTATTCCAGTACTACTGGACAGATTTTCTTTGTACTACACAAAAAGAATTAAGTGGCATTAGCTAACCTTCCTGTATTTCACATGACCACACACTTTTGTGTATGACACTGTCATCTCCTGTACCCCACAATCACTTTTAAATAGAATTCCATGAGGAAGAGTCTCTTCTCTTAGCCCATCTCCTAACCACTATTTTTTCAAAATGAGATTACTTTGTTTTATATATATACATTAGACATTGAAGTAATAGAAATGTGTCCACAGTATTGCAAATACTTATTATACAAAGAACCCCCCCCAAGTACTACTCTAACATGCTCGTGTGGCTCATGCGCTACAAGGAAGAGAATCTTTATAAAAATGTTCATAATTATGATCCAAAGCTAAGAGAACTTCTGCATCCTTTAGCATGACATTTATTTTAAAATATAGCTCAGAATCCCATGAGCAAAATGTAACAGTAAAAACCTCACAATCTTTCCAACCCTTCTTTTACAGGTATAAGGAAGGAGGAAAAGCAGACTTACTGTGTCAGACAGATATTCCTGCTAAATCCACCGTGGGAACCCAAACCAGGGATGTTTTTAGAGAAGTAAGATGGCAGTACTGTATTAGAACCCTAACCTCCAGTTGAAGGCGTAGGAGTTTTCAAAGGGGCAAAGCCACAGGTGTAGCTAGAACCAGAGGTATAGCTAGAGATATAGGGAATATTTTTATTATGCACACACAATGTTATATAGGAGTTTCAGTTAAAACACTGAAAGCTGTATGGCTATTTCAATGACCTTCAAATTCCTAAGTTATTTAGTCAGGAACAGAATGGAGAAGTAAAAGAATGTTTCACCCACTCTTCTTTTAACAGCATGCTCTCATGAGCCACTACAGCTACACCTTTTACTTTCATGTAGCACCACACTTCATCCTTGTCCTTGTGCTGCTTTCCTAGAGCAACATACACCGAACTTTACGACAAGGACCAAAAAGGCAAGACAAGAGATGCTGGCAGAGAAAGAGGGGAAAAAGAATACAGCAAGCTGCACAACACCACGTACATCAGCTTGACTAGTGTACTGTACTCGAGTACTGAGAGATTTTTTTTTTTTTTTTTCCTTCTTTTTTTAANATTTTTACACGTTGGCTCCACTGGCTCCAGAAATCCTCATTTTGCAAAATGCAAAGTTTTACAGCAGCTACTGTGCAACTCTGAAGAATACCAGACAGGTGTTTAGATTATAGAGAAAAATGGTTGGGTAACAGCCACATGACAGAACGAGTAGTAGATAGAGCCGGAAAGCTTTTCAGCTGCTGAGTTGACATGGCCAAACATAGTTAAATAAGAGAAGAAGAAAGGCGTGTATGGATAGGAACGTGTGATGGAAGGCAACATGCTACTGGAGTTAACACAGAATCTGTTCCTTTTAACGGTCAGTGTAATGTCAACTCAGCATTTGAACACTACTTAATCCTCCAACCAAGCCTTAAGATGTTCAACTACAGCGTTCCCTGGAAAGATAGATGCCAAAAGAATTACAGCACTCTCGTCTTAGGTAAACACATTCCTGAGAAGCAAGAGGAATTGCAACCTGTTTCCCTACTAACCAGTGGCAGCTTAACAGCAGAATTCAAGTAATATTTTTTTCCAGAGTACCACCGAAACCAGAACTTCTGTAGTACTTGCATAGTTTGCTTTTTGGAATGGGTTTTGAGAGCTGATACTAACTAATAAAGTCATGTTTTATACAACTTTTGAACAGGTCTTTGAGCAGAACAGTCTCGTGGAGTTGGATATAAGTAACTCACTATTACCCGCTTCATATAGATTCTATAGGTACTTCAATTAGTTGAAGTTACACTTAAAAGATAGCTGTGGCATATGTTATCATACAGACTTTTATTTGCATCTGCTTTAGGTACAAGTTTTGTTAAAAAATTACGGGATCTAGAAAAGTAAGTTACAGGAAGTTTTTTTCATCACCTTCTGACATGACACAAAAAGCATCCACTAAAATTAAGAAGTTATTGGCCATTGGGCTGAAAGGCATGTACTAGAGTACTCATCACCTACTTCCCCCAACTTGAAACACAGTTAAAAACTGTAGATGAACCTGCATCAACTCTGGTCTGACTACATTCTCAGAAACATTAAAAAAATTCAAGAGAAACCTACAACATTCGTTGCTTTAGTTTATTTTTCGGTCGTCCAATAGGTTTTGCATATCGTCGCCTTATTTGGGCAGCTTTCTCATGAAGTAGCTTTCTCCCTTTCTTCTTTGGTCTACAGACCTGGCAAATCCACATCCCTACATAAAGGAAAAGAAGTTTAATTGTACACAGTTTATTTAATTTGTACTGCAGGTGTCTATCAAGATACATGCCAAGTACACAAGGTCAACAATTTATCTTACGAACAGGACACAGGGAAGGGGAAGCGGACAGAGAGAAGTGATCCACTTCTACCCATACTCTGAAATGTTTGAAAGCAAAGTGCTCATGGAAAGGGGAAAAAGAGAGGCAACAAGGATCACATAAAATATTTTGAGTAAATGGGTTCTCAGAAGAATTTCTGTTCTAGTCTGTCCCTCCTTATACTACCTAGATCTTTCTTCAGACACAATTAAGATGTGGGGAAAAAAAATTACATGTGTGTTACAAAGCAATCTAGGCTAGAGTGAGTTAAAGAATATACCAGATGACACCTAGGAAAGCTTGTTTTAATATACAACAACTTGAATTTGGCATTCTTTTAACATTGGATGACCATCTCTGAACACTTATGTATTATAGGTAAGATTGGGGATTTGGAGGAAAAAGAAAAAGCTGGAAAAAGTCTTTAGTGTAACTTTAAGATTAAATAGGGAAAGCCATAAAGATGTGAGAGCAGAAGTGAGAGGTGCTATCTATCAGAAATCTACAGATTAGAGAACCTGAAGACACAGGTGTTGTTTGTTTGCCTGTTTTTTAAATTACTCTTATGAAAGGCATGAAGCAGCAGGCTCTTTCACCTGCTCTAAGGATCCGTCAGTGTATATACTCCAAACACTTTATAACAGCCTTCGTAAAACTTCACCTTCAATAAATTGTCCTACAGCTCAATACACAGCGAATTCATCTGGTCAACTGACCACAGACCTTTACTATTTCCCTGAGAAAAAAAATCTCAAGTAAAGAAAAATAAAGTATTGGCTTTGACATGATCAAAATCATACTGTTCACCAATGCAAAAATAATTAGCATGCTCAAGAGCTTTTGGTCATTTAATATGAGAAGAGACTGTGAATGAAAGTATTTTCATTGAAAGGATTTTTATTATCACCTTTTGGCATTCGGGAAAGTGGTGGGTCACAGCACTCCATGTGGAACCCTCTATCACAGGAGTCGCAAAAAAGCATGTTATCCTGAAGGGGGGCGAGGGTGGGGGGAGTGGGGAGAGGAAGAGGAAAAAAAGACTTAATACAGCATTGCTTGAAGTTGTACATCAGTGATTTGTATTTGCACATGTGCTAAGTATAGAGCTACGGCAAACAAAGAAAAAAAATTAGGTAACACTCAACAGTCTAACTTACTGCATTTTTGCCTTGGATCCTACATGCACTGCATGTCTTGCATTCAATACACTGCCATCTTAAGGCCTTCACATTTGTTGTTAACTCAGGACAGAATTTCAAACATGACGGATGTCCTAAAAAACCAAAATATTTAAAAAAAGCTTGAGATTTTAATTGGTAAATTTGATTCTTAAGTTCAACAGGATGTAGGCAGCACCACCAGAACCCTGCAAGCACCAGCTGTTTTCAGAACTTTGCAATACATTACTTACTCCATACAAAGATACAGAATAACTGCCATAAAACTCATCTATGAGGAAAGGTAGAAAGTTGACTTCTACTGTAACTGACACCTGTGAATGCTCTACACAAGCACCTGAAATTGAATTTCTATTTTCACTAGGTTATTTCCATAGCATATTAAACTGCCATTGGTTCTGAAAAAAAAGTATTTTTACAAACTTGACCCCACTCTCATTTCCAAGCAGTGCAACATGAACAGAAGAAATCATCAGATAAAACCATATTAGCTATTTTTCTAAATATACTAAATATCTATCACAGAAACTATATGCATTTTTCATTCCAACTTATTACTTAATTCTACACAAAGAACAATTTCAGAGCAGTAATAAGGAAAAAAAATGAAGCAGGCAATTGGCACAAAAAAAGCTTACTGCGAAGAAGATTTAAAATGGGGAGGGGGGAGAGTAGCTGAACTACCACCTCCCATGAAACTATATGTAATTCCCTGGCAGGACCATCCTCTTTTCACGGTAGCCTAGAAGGGCTACACTGGTTTTCCAATTAATAGAAGATATTAGACAACTGAACATATACACCACCTGAGGCAACACTGGCAGCGATTTTTCATGTCTTCAACAACCTCAATAGAGTATACCCTTAATCCGGAAAAGATAAAAGCACTGCTAAATAGGAAGGGATAAGCCTTCCCAAGGAAACACTTTCTGCCAGTACTAAATTCAGAGATTATCAAGAACATCAACGCACAAGTTGTGAGAGAGATAAGAGTCCCTGATGCCACGCTGCACTGATGTGATGCGCATGAAGGATGCTTTCTTCTCACTGTCAGTTGGGATACGTGCTTTCTTCCAGCTAATGGTCTAGTCGTGGTGATTCAGACTTTCTCCATCCACTGTTTCTCAGCCCAAGACTGAGCTAAACCACCACAAACAAGAATACAGACTAATCCATGAGCATTTGCTATTTTCATTTTCTAACAGACTGAGGCATGAATGGCAAAGATGAACGATGGAACACAAAAGCCACTTCACTAAGTGCAAATTTCAGATTTTTATTTCCTTTTATTGTATGTTCCCAAGGCTTAATCCACTTCTTGTTAAACTTTAAAAGACAACTTAATTGTGTAAATATAGCTTATTCTCAAAATCAAATGCAGGGATATAATCCATTAGCAACGAACAGTCCATAATAAACTCAAAGGGTAGTTTCTAAAACAAAGATATTGAAAAAGCATTGTCATTTGATTCTTAGCATGCTGTTTAAGATACATTAACAATTTTTTGTGGTTAAAACCAAGTACGCTCTTAAAGTGACTATTTTTCTCAAAAGTCACAAATATACTATGTAATTGCATCATTAGACTATGCAAGTTACATAGTTGATGCTACACTGTTCGATAAAGCTTAACAAGTGTTTCGTTTAAAAAAAATCTGCTAAGAAATAAGAAAAAAGCTCCCTGGAGAGGCTGCTATTAATAATCAATATCACAGACTTATTTCATCCACCATGAACTAACAACTCTATTANACTTCAAGGAACAAGTAAGCTGTCATTTGAATTGTTGATTTTAACTTTGCCTTAAGTAAATAACTTAGGCGTATAAACATAAACATCCATTCTCATCGGTTGGTAACTACACACAGATTAGGTGTAACGGGGTTACTTTATTTCTCTGTTACCTACCAACACAGCATTTCTCATTCAAGCAATTACACAGCTTAAGTGTTAGATTTTACTATCGGGCAAAAATTCAGGAAAAAAATCCATTGGTATTAAATGTGAAGATTATGCCTGCAACTCCAAATTCTTGAGCCGCAAATAACTAGGGGCTGGAAGAGCGCAAATAGGAATCATCACTATGCATTTGCCATGTTCTTTCTCTCTCTCCTAGGTATGCACTAGCAGACGCAGCACAGAAATCTTCAGATTTCAGAATACCACACGGTATTCTTCTTTAATAGCTGGTAATACTTACACTCTTCATTTTGGACACAATTTGACATAGTGCAAATATAACAATAACAAGTAGAGGGAAATGGCTCCCAGACATGAGGTGGCAATAAACACAGGTTTCACTTTCAAAAGTGACTCTGTTCAACTACTTTCATAGTTTAACAAATTTCTGCAGTCAGTTAAATGGAGTCACTGTGACCTTCAGTGATTTTATAGCTAGTCTCTTTACATTTGAAAAAGAGCTGAAGAGGGAAAGCATGTTTCTGGCTTCAAAATGCGCTGTATTTCAGTTCTAACTGATATAAACTGAAATCAAGATCCTACTGTCTTCTCCATATCCAGGAGCTGATAACATCTGCCAAGAGGTTTTCAACACTTGATCAATCTCTAGTCTGAAGTGTGTCAGATGGTAATTTCTCCTGGTTCAATCACTTGACTTCCTTTTAAACCTCAGCAGCATCGATATTCTAATGTAGCACACAAGTTTAACAGATTACTGGAAATTTAGACCTTTGGAAGCTGGCAATTTCCACCAGGAATGCATATAGGTTTGGCTTAAAATAAAGCCATTAAAAATTAAATGCTTTAAAATTCATTCTTATCCATCCCAGTTAGAAAAGGTTAAGATTTGTGATACATTGATGTGGCAGAAATAGGTGAGATCAGGAAGTTAAAACGGAACATTTCACTCCTGTGTGACTGAAGTCAACTCCTTGAACCTGCCCACTTTTGTTTCCTCATTGGAAATGTGGGCCTTGTTTATTCTTCAAAGGATCTGACAAAACAACTAGCCTTTTAAAAGAACAAGCATTGTATCAGTGACAACAATTATGTACAGTGCTGAATTAGATATGCAAATATCTCCAGGTATTTTTAACTTTGATACAAATGTTGGGAACTAATGTATAAGATAATTATAACTAATTATAACTAATAATAAGATAACCCCCTTGAGTTTGATAGCCTTTTAGGCAGAAAGCATTATTATTTAGGGTGACTTTAGCTATGAGCAGAAAGGATCAGTGCACCTATCTCGGGCACGTAGTACATTTTTCCCCCTGCAGTTTTCTTAGCCGTTCATTTTATCCAACTAGCCAACATCCTCCCACAGACGGTAATAATTAAGACAATTCCCATATTCCCTTATTCTTAAAGCATACCCTACATCTCCTTTATAAAGCAATCTCTGCACAGTCCTTTCCAAACATTTTCTGTCCCTGTTCCTCTTGCCCTGACTGAAGCCTTCGTTGTTCTGCTCTCCAGCCTACCCTGCCCGTCTTTGATGGGTAACCCTCTTGCCTTCTCAGTCTAACATCCTGTTTGTTTGAAAGGACAGTACCCACAGGTATTCTACTTTTAGCTACTTTTTTCCTTTTTTAAAATATTTATTGTAGTTCCCCAATAACTCAACTTTTTTCCTCCTCTTTCAGAAACTTCAACTGCCTTTAAAATCTGTCAGCAGCAGCTCTTTAATTGCTTCTGCACCTCTCAACTGGGAAAATGGAAGTAGAGTTTGATTCCAGTTCTCCAGTCTAATGATCATTTCAAAATCAAAAGAAGGGAAAAAAGCAGGGGGTGGGGAGTGGGAGTGGGGGTGAGAGAGGAGCAATGTTTGCTTTCGTAACAGGACATCCCTCGTCCTACTCCTTCCACAGAAGGAAGTAGTCATCTTTCATTTCACAGAAAATGCACTGTGTAAAGTGGCATAGAGTGCATTTCATTTCCACTGCCCAAATACATCATCCTCCCAAATACCACAAAATAAGAGTAGTACCAATGAAATCTGCAGATATCCAGATAGTGTCTGCTTTCAGAATGCAGAAGCATTACCTGAAGGGACACAAACAACTGACACAAAAACAAAGGCTAGCAGACATGCCAGTAGTGGGCACTGCAATTTAATCTCTGATCAGCTGAACAATTTGCTTGCTGTGCGCAACATGCATTTTCTTTTATGTTTGTTAGACAGCAAGACCAGCTCTGAGACACACTGCAAAGTGCAAAATTATAAATCCAATTACAATAAACCTCCACTTGAGTGAAGTTTTGTTATTTATAAATTGCACTGAGATTGGTTTTTATTTTAGTTAGGCATCAGTAGCTAAAGTTTAACCATCCAGCAATCTGATTGGCAGTCTCAACATTTCATTCTTTGTATCTAATACATCTGAGGAACTAATTAAACGTAATTTAGTCTTAATGAGGCAGAGAGAACGTATCAGTGTTAATTCAAATGGAAGCTGATCCATGAAAGTCAAGACTTCCAGCTCTAAAGCATCTTAGACCTACCAGGGGTTTATTACACAACAGAAGAGTAGCTGACACCTAAGCTCACCTGATTAATGTAAACTCTGCGTACCAGAGTCTAACCAAGCACAAATCCTATTAAATTTCCAAATATTAGAACACAGGTTTGAAAATATAGGAAACCTGTAAACGATTAAAGGAAGACAGTTTAAAATCTATGGGGTTTGGTTTTGCATACTGGGGTGGAAAAGCCACTTCCTTACTTCACTGTTTAATCATTTGCTTAAATACACTAAAAAAATACACTGGCTAAAATACAAAGAATCTGTCTGGGGTGACAGGTTTAGAAGCACACAATCAGAAGCCTATCCTGATTAACCGAACACACATTTTTGATCCACACTGTTTTTACTCAAGTACTTACGTATCTATCATACTACCCAAGACAGACTATCTTCAGCGCACCTACAAAATGATGATACACATGGACACTGAATTCAAAGGCACCAAACCAATACCTTCACTCCCAGCCTTCTCAAAAGCAGTGCTGGCTTACAGAGACCCTACCGCTTCTGTACTCATTTCCCTCCTGAGCACTTCCCCCTTCTTCATTCTGGCTCAGAAGCTGGTGTGGTTCTGCACTGAACGGGACTGCGGAACCGACCAAACTTCTTGTCTTTCAGCTACATTTGCTCCCCAATCCAGTTTATACGCAACCAGGTGCCAGCACAAAGGGGCAGCAGCCAGCAGTTGGACGTTGCAGCCCATGACTTTAAGCAGCACTGCTATTTTGTCTTTGAGCTGGGATGGGATGGTCTACATTGCAAAGCTTTACCAGAAGTACTTCCCAATGTGGCTGTAAGCTTATGGGAGCAGAAGTTTTTTTACCGGCACAGCTGAACAAAAGCAGTCCATTCAACTGACAAACTACACTGGCCGAATAACTCCTCTTCCAGCATAAAGTTATTCTCCACAGGGGATTTTTTCAGAATAGCTAAACTGACAGAGGACTTTCACGTCCAGAACTCTACAGTTGCACCAGAACAAGTTTTATAGCACAGAGTCGCTAAAGAGATTTGCCCAAGTTTCTTAGCCAAATCCCTCTGTGAATCAGGAAAAACGTTTTGTATCATCCATGCACAACAAGCACTGCACAAAGCAACAGCGTGCTACAGTATTTAATTTTCAAAATTAACCTAGTTGCTCACTTTAAGGGAAGCACGTACATTCAGAACAGCCACATGGAGCCTGCAAGAGCTGCTGCAACACACAGGAGCAAGGTACACGTGATCAGTAGAGTCACTGCCTTGTGCCTGACAAGTAACAGGTGCCTAACAGCTTTAGTACGTAATTTGAAATATCATTCAAATTCTCACTTGAGTAACAAACAAATTTTGTAAAAAAAAAAAAAAAAAAAAAAAAGAAAAAGAAAAAAGAAGAATTGGATATACAAGATGCACAACAGCAAAGACTGCTATGCAGTCTTTACTATTATGATTATTCTTCAGCTTCTGAAACGTTGCAAATCTGTGCAGGCAAAATTTCTTGACCATCATTTGATGTCACAATGCAAAACTGAGTTTTCAGATCAAACATAGATCCCAAACAATAACAGAATTCCTGTATTTCACAAGTGTGGTTTCCCTGTTAATTTACTCAGCAGATCTACACTTTTGGCATAAAGATGAATTCACAGCTCTCATTCGTAGTTATCCAGATCACAAAACTTTAGGAAAACAAAAAGCGTCTCTTTCACTCCCTGCACCCCCGCTTTGTTTCAGTTCTCAATCTGTGTCCAAAGAGAGGATGACATTCAGAAGTTTAAAATATTTTTAACACCTTAAAAACAGACTTAAACATAAACATTTCCAGTATTTGTGAATTCAGCCAACTTACCACTGCTGCCACAGTCTGCACAAGACAACAGCTCTTCTGGTTTTTTTTCACGATTTGATTCTTTCGTTCCCAAACAAAAGCTACATATCGGGATGGGATCAGCTCGTGGCTAGATTTAAAAATAAATAGACAGAGTTAGCTAGGAAAAAGAAGCCTCAGTGGCCTTTTCCTTCACTTTTACCTGACATTTTGTTGTACCACATATTAATTACCAAGACAAACGTCCATTTTATTAACTTTGCAATAACAAAGCTTGTTATCTTAACATATTTCATACCTGTTAAGTTGGCCCATAATAAGCAACCTTGTGTATTAATCCATGTAAACCTCTCCAATACAAGGCTAGTGTTAACAAAAATGAGGAAAAATTAGAAATTGGGACACTATTCTTGAACACAGAATTTCAACTCCAGGACACAATCATTTATTCTTCAGATGTAATAGTGCTCAAAGGTTAAGATGCAAACTGGCCTTTATTACGGATGAATGTAGTTCCTTTCCACAAGAAAAAAACGGAACATTTACAAAAACTCTCAAATTTAAGACAGACTTTATTTCTTTTCCATCCAATACAACTCATACCTCCATCTGAAACTACCATTTTGGGGAGAAAACTTACTTCCCGATCTTCCTAATTTGCTATGTGACAAACTGTCAGAGATTAAATACTCCAAAACAGTTTCTGCAGTAAGTTTTAGAGCTTTAATGAAACTACTTACCTGCGTCAACCAAAATATTCATGTATTAATGCCTACATAGACGTATCTATAAACAGATCTGTAACAAATGACTTCAAAAAAAAGAAAGCAGCGCAGCTGTTTTTCAAGTGGGACACTCAAACAGTAGAGCACCTTCCCAGACTGGCTTCTAGCAGCTAGTATCACAACTACTGAAAAATTAAAATAGTTTCATTCACAAATTCATAGTTTCCAGAGCTGGCTGAGCAATGCTGTTAGTTTTATATATCGAAGTAATAATTTGTCGTTTTCACCTTCAAGTTTTACATTTCTACTCTATGCCACAATACTTCTAAAGCTGACAGACTATCTTCACTTGACCTACAAATCTGTATTCCATTACAGTTCTGGGAAGTGGGGAGTGCTTGTTTTTAAGGGTATTCCTGAGAAGGCATCTTACCTCCTCGTAGATACGCCCTTATACCTCAACACAACGTAATACAGAAATACTGAAACTAGGTTTATGTTACTGAGCTTTAGGATCTTCTTAAATCAAGCAGCAGATTCCAAAGCACACTGACACCAGCAAGGCAGAGCTGTCCCACCCAGCCAAGCGGAGCACACCCCCCCGACCCGAGCCTACAACCACATAAACACACCCCGAGGCTTTCCCTGAAAGCTTAGTCCTCAGAAGGTCTGCTCACTGTTCATCTCTTCACAATCCAATTATCGGAATATTGACATACTTGTATACCCCAAAGAATATACATAAAAGGTGACCAGAGCCAAAGACTTTTCGTAAGTATGGAGATGTCTGTTCTCTTCCATAAACTACAAAAGGGAACTGCAATATCACCTGCTTATAAATAGTAGGAACAAACGTCGTTTGCAGCCCCTTAGTCTTACTAAGGCCTCCATTAGGGATTATATGGCTAGCTGAAATATTAAATTGCTATCTGGACAAAAATAATTGTTGAAGTTATAAAACAAGCAGATTTCCATTTGTCATGCTTCAAAAATTTTAAAAAAAATTATTGATATTCTTTGTCAGTTTTGGCAGGATGGCATTGAATGAGATCAGTAATTCTGTAGGTGGAAAAGGATATACCAATTACCTGCCAGTTTTTTCACCTGCAAGTTAAAACCAACACATATACAAATAAAAGAAAATGAGTTAGTTACTCTTCTTGCCAGTAAGGTATCATAATTCAACAGAGCCGTCCCATCATTATACTTTTAAACAGACTATGCTATTAACAAAAAAATACATAAACTACACCAATAATTATCAGCAGAAAACTGGTCCAGAGCTATACAAACACAACTGTTCACTTGCAGCATCTTGTGGACATTTCTTAGCTGCCACTTCAAGTTTGATACAGATAATTTTAAAAGAAAGATTATTCTTTTAGCAGAATCCAGTAATGATCTCTTGGCAACCATACCATTTCCCTTCTCTTTGATATACAGTGCTTTATCCGTTTCAGAAAGGCTCGCTCTGATAAATAATTTACAAAACATCACGTATCGTTCAAATCCAGGTCCACAATCTCATTTATCTTTCCAAGATTTTTTTTTTCTTGCTCTAGGAAAAGACATGGCCATTAGCCAACATTCATTTACTTCCCTATTTCAACCCCCCCCCCCCTTTTTTTTGTTTTTAACTGAAGGTAAAATAAAGGACAAAGGTTGTTGGCAGTTCAGGGCTATGAAGACTGATGTTCCCACACCAAACCTAATAATAGAGAGCCTGCAAATCCTATCACTTCACACACAAGTTTTCAAGAAACTTACAGGCTCCGGCATATTTTTTGAAGGCATTTACATTAATAACTGTATTACTGGGTCTGATCTCTGAGCTACTGAAAGTAAAGAACACAGACATTCTTGTCAGCACAGTAAGCAAAGCATAGTTTCATATTGCTTTAGCCTGCACAGTCGAAGCAAAACCATATTCATGCTGGTAGTATTATTTTCTGGCTCACAACTGTCTCAATTAGGATAAACTAAATGGGTTTTGGGTTGGGTTTTTTTCTGTTGAGTGGGTCAGAATATAATCCAAACACAAATGCACCTCCTACCCGTATCTCTTCTTAATCACTAGTTTCTCTTCTAAAGTATAGCCATCAAGCATCATTATCGTCTGAAAAATAACAATTAGTCACCAGGAAGGTTAGTTCCATTTAATCTCTTACAGGAACTAGTATGGCCAGTTATTCAACACTGCAGTATTTTTATACCAGATGAACCAGTAATATTTTTCTTGTTATTCAACCTCAGTTTAAAAGGAAAATAACTTTTTCATCTAATACTTAAGAACCACATTAATAATTGTGTTACAAAAACTTAAGAGTACGGTGTCTGTTCTGTCACTGAAGACAGGTCTGAATAACACTTATCCAAGTAACATACTATTATTTCTTCAACAGAGCTGATAACCTGGGAAGAATTTTTCATTCCTTTAATTTTGGGAACAAGGTAAATTATGACTTTCAAAAGGGTTTAGTTTTCTAGGTCACTAGAAGTTGTACATCCAGATTTAAAAGGCTGCCCCGTTCAAATAACTGTATTTCCAACTGCAGTAGAGGCAAATTTGCAGAAAATTCATACCTTACACCAACGTGCAGTCGTGGCACAAGGTTCACAGAAACTGAAGCTTCACAAAAAGCAGTCAGGCAATAGGATTTTTTTTTAAATGTATTATATACCATAGAGCAATAACAGACCATCAGCCCAGCACCTGTAGCCAGGTCGGTTTTTTATTTTACTTTCCAATTAGAAATCGAACAATACCTATTCAGGCATCACACATCCAACTGTCATAGTCGATGAATCCTTTAAAACATCATACATCCCACCACTGCAGTCCATCAATCCTCCAAATAGCGTTAAAACCAAGTACCATATCATATTTTTACTGTCATCGGCAATTTTGGCTGAGAAACCCTTGTGACGCACACACTGTGATCACCTGCCCAAGTTCACATTCTTAGTTTCCTACAGGAAGCAGGAAAGAAAAGATTATGTTGTAAAATACAGCGTATACATTTCTCAAGTATATACAAGTTTTAAAGAGATTGTATTACTTCACACTGACCAATTATTAGAGTTTGGTAGGAGATACCTATTTAGTCCTGCTACACATACAGTATAAATGTTAAACCAGGCATTATTTTTAACATTCACAACAGGAAGTCTCAAATGTATCCCCACCCCACCCCAGGCAAAAATGCAGAGGCAAAATTATTCCTATAAACAACCACCAACCGCAGCTGATCAGAACACTTGTCATAAAAGCTGCGTGAACCAGAAGAGCTATGCAGGTACATTTTCAAGAGATTGGCTTACTAAAGAGAGTGTCACAGAGTATTTAGCAGGCCCAGTCAGTGTCTCTGCTTTAGGCACTGTATAACCCCTGCTCTGATCTCATAAATGCACCGCCTTCCTAAAAAGGGCACTAAAAAGACCAAGGAAGAAGTCAGGTCTGCAGCTCAGTTACTTGCAACAAAAATTTGGTGTACCATATACACTATGATTTTTTTTTTTTGTGCTGCATAAAAGACACCATAAAGAAACCAAAACCATCAGAACAGGTACCACATGCAAGCGCCGGCCATTAAGTAGAGAGAAAGCCTGAGGACCATCAGATGGTCAAGTTTGAAAGCGACTGCTTTTCATTAGGAGGGCAATGCAAACCCATGAATGATTTCGCCTCGGTGTGCCTACATATCCTCCACCTGAGCGATGGGAGGAGGAAGATTTCCGAGTTGTCCCTCCACCATGCAAAGCAGGAATGCACGAACAGAACAAACTATGGGAATCTGGTGGGGTGGAGGGGGCCAGGGGAGACCGCAAGCTGGTGCAGCAGGTGAGGTGGAGAAAGACAGCATCACAGCTCATCCTCTTGCATGCATTTGACACAGGGTAGAAAAAGGAAGAGCAACCACCCACATAACAAAGGAAGAGAGAAAAATGCATGAGTGACATAATTCACCATAAACAATCTAAAATATCATCCAACTTAAACATCTGGCAGAGCAGAAAGAACAGGGAATTAAAGAGCAGAGATCAGTGTTTCCAGATTTGGGTGACTGCAGCAATTAGAAAAAAACATGGGCTACCAAAGGAATACTGTGAGGTTTTCAGGCCTAAGAAGGATGCTAGCCCCATGTCCACGGACTGGCAAGGACTCAACTGCAGCGCCGAAGATGTCAGTGGAGCGTTGGATGTTACAGCAACCTCACTTTAAAAAGGTCAAGTTCCTCCCCCACACCCCAATCTTTATTTTAGAATAAGCACACCCCCAAAATGTCATTTCATAACATTTTTAGTTTTACACCAATTTTAGACATTTTTTGTCTAAATTTTATCTAAATTTTTGACTAAATTTTATCCTAATGCTTAAGGCTGTTTTCACTGAAAGTTACATAAATATGCGTACACTGAATTTTTGTTATAGCTTCATTCCAGTCACTTCAGAAAACAAGAAAAACCACGCTTATTAAGTTTGTGCTACAGATAAAGACTACAAATCATGAAAAATGCTGGGTTTAGTGACTTCAGATGGTGTTTTAATTGATTTTAAAAAAAACCAAACCAACACATCAGTTTCAACTGTTTAGCATAGTTTACAGGTTCTGGAACATGAAGGAGCCTCTGCCCTTACTGCTGTCTCACAGTCTTCACATATACTGTGAACTCTGTGATTGGTCCACACAAAAAAATTGTACTAATTTAGAAATAACAGCAGTGTTAGCATTAAACTAGTGCAGTTTCAATATTTAACCAAAGACTTAGAAATCATTTATGCAACCAGTAAATGGTTTTACTTATTTATTTTAATGAATCACAGCTATCTATTCTGAGAAACTAACAGGCTTTGCCACTGCCTAAAGTGAATCCTTGGTAAAAATTCAGCTGGACTTCTGTTACCTTATGCCAGAATTTGTCTCAAAACTCTGGCCCAAAAATAGCAATTTTTTTCCCCAACTGTACTTTCTGAGCTTGGGGCATTTACATGATCATCTGACTACATTTACAATTCCCATTAAGTTCTTAAAGCATTGAGCATGTTCTAACATCCCGCCCTCCAAAAAGTCGCATTGTTAAGTCCTGAAAAGTCTCATTTTTGAGTATGTAAGTTACCCACAACTATAAATCCCACTGAAAGCAAGGAGATTACTATTTGCATTGCTGTAGCACTCTGAGGCTTTAAACAGATTGTCTGAAAACTGTTAGGCATTAGCTGTGTACATACAATTATGGTTTTAAGCGCCAGACTCAGACGTTATACACACATTAAAAGAAATGAAAAGTTTCACACACACTCCCAAGAAACTGAAGTTTGAACAGTAAACCAAAAACCTGGTCGCATTCCCAACTGCCTCTCAACGCCTTTTCAGAAATACCTCCACATCACCTGACAACCTGCTGGAACACACACCCTGATGCATGATACACAGATATCAGCTCTCTAGTATCCTGTGAAGAGAACAGCATGCAAGTAATTCCAGGGTTAACAGGAGAGAGAGGCAAATTTTATTGAAAATGGGAACTGCCACGACCTTCACTAGGGATCCACTGTTCTGGTCCCAACCTTTACCCTACTTCAATTACTTCAGTACTTACAGCCTTAGGAAGGACAGGAGCAGCAAGCTTGCTTTCTCAGAATACCTGCATTTTGACCGAGCACCTTCATGAGCTATCTGTCCCTTTTTTTTTTTTTTNATCACATCACAGTTTGGAAAAAAAAAGTCTCTGAACAAGAAACAGCACCAGTAGCTTCACTATTACTGTTTTTTAAAAATTAATATTGAAAACCAAAAACTGATTAAGCCACAGGTACTGATTTTTTGTCTCAGCTACTGAAGCAGTTGCTCTTGGTCACAGGCAAGGCAAGGTATTAGGAGTACTTTCAGCTGCAATTCCCTTACTGCACCCGTTTTGTGGGTAAAAAATTGAGTTTACTTTGACACCTAAAAAAAAATTCCATCATTTCTCAGGAACTAATTATTATAAGGTAAGCTAAAACTTCGATTTTCTTTTTCTTTTTTTTTTTTTTTTTTTTAAAAAAAACCCCAACTTTTAATGACAACTGTCCAGTAGATCCCATGTTAGCTCTGGAGTACCACACAGGTATATCATGGTAAAAAGTACACACAAATGATGGTAAAAACATGCTGACAGGCTATTACTGCAGAAGTGTGAAAACATTTGGCCTGCTACAATCCTTAACGTAGCCCCTACACGTCCAGAGAGCAGAGTAAAAGCCAGCACAAGGGCAGTTCCAAGAAAAGAGGACAGTCCAGGCTGCCAAGTTTTCTTATTACACTTTGAAGTCAATAAATTACATAAACAGTGTGTTGAGGAAGAACTGTAGTCTGAAGCTTCTCCTCTTCCCCCAAAAGATTATCTTCACTGCTAGAATACAGGTTCGGGTTCTCTTTTGCTCTGTAAAACTCCGATTGCCTCACTACACAGTGGCTTCCTCTGCTCACATCCTCCTCCTGTACCTTCAAAGGGTATGTCCATATCGAAATTATGAAGTACAACGTAACTGTCAGAGGCACGTAAAATTAACCAAAACTGAGACACTTAAAGCCTTTGTGTCGTCCTGGATTCGCACACCCCGAAGGCATCTAACTGCAAGAGCGATACCAGATTTCAGAGTTCGAAAGGCATTCTTGCAGGTCTGTGACCTCCACTTTGCGCGCACACCGAGCACTCGGGATGACTCGAAGATGATTGTGAGGGCACAGTACGAAGACCGTCTCTCACACAGTGTTCTTGAATCATCATCTTGAAAACTGGAAATCTCACTTCCACCCTGCACCCCTGATGAGGTGGGAACTCCTGAAGGTGCGTCCAAGTTGACGGGTAACAGCAGGAGGAGGAGCACTCTCCCACCCCAGCACATAAGAAAACTGCGGTTCCTTAAACAGGCTTAGGAACTCTGTTCACCTGAGCACACCAGTGCCCTTGCAAACCTGAGCTCAAGTGGTATGTGCAGAGCATACAGTAAGTTATTCCTACTGTTTTCATTCTTCTTCAGCTAATAATTCCATGTAATATCCTTAAAACATTTTTTTTTTTTTTAGAAGACAAGAAGTGTAAAAACTTGTAAAAAGTGTAAAAATCTTGCCCCTTCCTTCCCACCCTGAAAAATACAGCCAAGCCTACAATGCAAACTCTTTTGTTTAGAGTTTTGCCCCCAGAGTATTTTAACTAGCCCTTACAGGAAAATATATCACCTGTCTCCCCGGGCACAGTGCGTCCCGCTTGAACCCAGCTCCCCACAGCACCATGCGTGCCTTAGTATTAACCTACACCGCTACAGCTGATGGACCTCAACAGGCAGAAAGCTAACCTGCATCCTCATAAGCAAGCACCGTCATGAGGAAAACATGCATAAAATAGCATGTATTACCAGACAGTTTTCTAAATACAGTTTCTATTTTGAAGTTACTGAAAGCAGCATTCCTGCTCCCTCTTCCAAACTGGGAAACAATACAACCCAGAACAGGGGAGCTCGCCACAATTAGTGCTTCGAAAACAGAATACAACCTCAGGCTTCAAAAGTCTTTTCCTTGCAATATGGAAGAGACAATAAAAGTCAAATTCTGTTTCAAATTAGACTTTTGCTGTTTCATGTAATAGTACAAGATACTAGAAACAAAAGCAAAACTAATCTCAGTTTATTAAAGTTGCTTCAGCTGTGTTCAAGAAACCAACTAAGATCAGTGCTCTGCATAGTGAGTACTGCTCAACGTGCAGGGAAGAAGCAACCGCGATCAAAAAAGCCGCAAAACCCCCACAAAAACACACATGTGCACACACATATACCTTTTCTTTTCTACAAAGAGTTTTATTCATTTGCCCCGGACCTCTTTTATTCATTTGCTTCACATAAGCCAACGCGCATTCGTGTTTTGTTTGCAGTTTATATCCACCGAAAATTTAAAAAATCCACTTCCTGTTGAACAAACCACCCCCAAAGCACAGGATACTTCTGGAGAAGGGTGCAAAG
The DNA here is from genome assembly GCA_013389905.1 of Sula dactylatra. NCBI lineage: Eukaryota > Metazoa > Chordata > Aves > Suliformes > Sulidae > Sula > Sula dactylatra. The sequence continues at coordinate 146,353 of WEKW01008594.1, forward strand.
CAGCAGCTCAAAAATACAGATACATCTCCCAGTCCTCTGGAGGCTTAGCTGTCATTTTTAGCAGAATCAATCTAAAGCCAAGCCTCTGCACTTACAGAGGGGAGGCTTTCGAAATGTAATCCAAGTTTAACAGACACACAAGACTATTGTCGACAGCCCAGAAACACCACTTCGGATATGTGTAGGTCCTGCTCTCATTTCTGAAGTTACTGAACTCGGGTACTTCCTTATTTAAATTTTATCCCTTCTGTGATCTTCTGCCAAGGGTGCAGCGGGTGACACGTGTAATCACAAGCAGGTAAGCAGTGCTGCAATTCACAGACCACGATCCCATGGGTATGTCAATTTTTACATTCTTTGGGGAAAAGTATTGCTTTTAGGCAGATTAAACAAACTCCAGCATGAAAAGCACACACTTCATTGCCGTAATATTCTGTTTACTCAGATGTTTGTATATATGCATATTTTTATTCGTAACTTATTACCAAAGTCATCCTACATAAATGTGTATAATATGTTTGCAGTGTGGCACGGGATAATTATTAGTTGTCTTGATGCTAAATGCTCGGGGAAATGTTTAATTGCATATTAAATTGATCATATGCATATTTTATTTAGTTTACTCTTTGGGGCAAGTTTACTGTCAACACTATCTAGATTTGAGTAGCACTATTCTAAATACAGAAGTAGGGCTTTATGAGACTAGGCTAGTGTTTGAAATGCCATTTTAAATAAAACAAGCAGAGCCCCCTTCTACTTTAAGATGAAGCAGCTGAATTTTGGCACTAAGTCAAGAAATATCCTTCCTAGTTGCCTCGTGTACCTGAAGGGAAAAATATTAGGACCAAAGCAAAATTAAGGCTACAAATTCCAGAAGCTGACACAGGATTACAAAAGAACTATTTCTTTAGATTTCCACCGATATGATTATGAAATGGAAACTTTAAATAGAGCGAGCTATGTGGGGTTCTTTGTTGTTTTGTTGTAGGGGGCTTTTTTTAGGGATTTAGTTTTCACACATGCGTGTAACTTGACATCCCTTCTGCTCGAACAATTATTTTAAGAGTAACTGTAATACAAGTAACGTGACTGTAAATAACACAGTCACTTCTCTTACTGAGGCCCAAGCAGCAGAGAACTAACAGAGCCAAACACCTATACTCCTGTGGGCAAGGAGTGACAGCAAGAGAAACGTCAGCGGCCTAGCTGCTGAGTTGCTGGTTTTTGTTTGGAGAAGACACTGGCACTAATACTACTCTACCAGGTGAGCTACAGAGCAATACAAGTAATAAAAACCTATTTTTCATTTATTTATTTTAAAATAAAGTCATTCCTGGTCTTTCTGAAGGAGGAGAAAGCTGGACAAAGAGCTGATTAAATGCCAATAGCTTAATTTCCTCCCCTGCCCCCTGCAACAGGAACTGAACTTTATTCTTGAGAGAAGAAAAGCAGTTTATTCAAGCCAAGACACTGAAATCACTTGCAGGCGTTTACCTTTACAAGCCATCGCTCAAGACACAATGCCATTGAAAATGTGCCAGATCCGTAAAGTACATACAGCGCGTTTTATACCAGACCTATGAGAACAGCAGTTTTTCACTTGATCAGGATGCTGAAATCCATGGCAGAGGGATAATAAAGGTGAAGAGGCAAAGTAGCCTTATACCCCAAGGAGTAACCTAAGGCTGCCATTTCAAACAAATGAAACAGATTATTAGTCCCTGCTTCTTTATATGTATAGGTGATGTTCAATATTGACATACTGTGAAGAATTACCCCCCCAAATCAAAATGTAGTTTAATTAAAAACCCAGATCACTGTAGTTCATTTTACAAATACAGCAAAATTATCTCCATTAGAATATAATAAAACACTGTTAACAAGCCATGCTAGGTAAACCAGAGCTCAAACAGCTCAGAACAAAACCAGTAAATATTTCACAGAAGACCAGCTTTTCTTAGAAAGGTTTCCAAGTAGGCCTATTAAATAAAGTTAAATGGAAGTCTCAAGCCTGTTTCATAGCATCAAGGTTGGAAAAGACCTCTAAGATCATCAAGTCCAACCGCCAACCCAACACCCCCATGTCCCCTAAACCATGTCCCCAAGCCCCACGGCTACACGTTGTTTGAACGCCCCCGGGATGGTGACTCCACCACCTCTCTGGGCAGCCTGTTCCATGGCCTGACCACTCTTGCGGTGAAGAAATTATCCCTAATATCCGATCTAAACCTCCCCAGACACAGCTTGAGGCCATTTCCTCGTGTCCTATCGCTTGTTACTTGGGAGAGGAGACCGACCCCCCCCTCACCACAACCTCCTCTCGGGCAGTTGCACAGAGCGATAAGGTCTCCCCTCAGCCTCCTCTTCTCCAGACCAAACCCCCCCAGCTCCCTCAGCCGCTCCCCAGCACACTTGTTCTCCAGAGCCTTCCCCAGCTCCGTTGCCCTTCTCTGGACACGCTCCACCACCTCCATGTCCTTCTTGTCCCGAGGGGCCCAAAACTTAGAGATTTGCCTTCAACTATTTTATTTAGCTGGGGAAAAGAGTGATTTTATATATATATAGACATAAAAATAAAAATTATTGCAGCAATTTGTATTGCATGGCTTCTGGAAAGAAATCTAGTCAAGCTCTCAAACCCTGGTTTTAATCTATCTTCTACATTATTTTGAAGTCTGTAGTATCAAAGAAAACCCAGGAAGTCCAAGAAGCCACTCTCTGCCCTACCAATAATGTTAAATTGCCAAACTACTCAGGGAAAGCGTATGAGTCCCAGCATCAGAATTCATACAACAGAGAAAAGGGATAGGAGAAGGGTCATTGCAAAGTTCATTCAGCCAGCAGCTTGCTTACTGTAATTTTGTGAGGGATTTTTAAATGGTGCTTCAAGATGGTTATGCTCTGCCTCAGAAAAGGCAACTGCATTGCTGATAGCCTGCAGAAGGTGGTAAGAAACTTCCACCCCTAACTGAAGGGAAGAATGTATTAAAAAAATCGTCACTTAGCAAATCAATCTAACAGTACTATTGGACCATGCCCAAGTTTGAAATTGAAGTCTTCTAGCATCAATCTCCCTCCAACACTGACAGGATTATTTAATGTAACAGGAAGCTGTTCTGTTCACTTCCATTCAGCAACAGAACTAAGTAATGAAATTACCTGCACCGACATCATCATCCACAGTTAAGGGCCATTGCCCTTTAAAACAAAAGCCTTATCTGTAATACCCAAACTCCTTCCACTTCAAGTTTTCTTGTGCAGCGCAACCACAAAAAGACTTTCTTTGACCTAATTCCAGATGAGCGCAAAGCGTGGCTGGGACAAGACACACGCATAAACTCGTCTAAGACATACTGCAGGAATCCACTTCATGAGAAAATTTTCCATGCAGATTTTTCCCTTGCCTCTTCCTTCCTATACAGGAGAAAATGTGGTATCGCAATGGAAACACAGAAGCAACGTGACAAGAGCTACCCTGTATAACTCACTGAAGAGTCTCTAGGACTGGATTAACCTGTAAGGCCAAGGGAGAAGTAAACAAGTAGGTCAATTTTTCACTTCGTGTACTCACTGTTCAGCTTTTTTACCACTAGCAGATAAATACAACAAAAATTGACCTTGATCCCTTCCAAGGAAGCCTGCAATTCTGATCCCTCCAGACTCGAAGTACTTCAGGCTCCCTTATAGGCTAGCATGAGAAAAGTATCTCCCCTGACCAGTCAGACGTAGCAAAAAGGCAGTGGATTCCAAGGCGCAGGCAAGGAGATTGGCTATACCACTATTTCTTAACAGTCTAAATCAAAGTGTTAGGTACAGCTCTTGTCCTCTGGTGGCTTAACTCTGCAGTATTTACTTAAAATGCTTACAGCTAAGCATCTATGCCCATAGCATAAGAATTACATCAATTTAGTGAAAACAAAACATTACATGTGGTGGTTTTTAACAGCAAAGCTAAATTTAAAGGAGTGATTACATTTAGGATGAGCGCAGTATCTCCCTCAGTTTTGCAAAAAGCAAGCATTTGTGAAATATCAATTAAGTGATGCAAATCAGAATTTTTAAAGAGTATAGAAAAGGTTTTGAAAACTACTTGTCTAAAACACAGATCACTTCAATTACAGCCTATAAAGAATTCTATATAACCCAAGCCACAGAAGAGGCCCTTTCTTTCTCTCTCTACTTTGATTCTTACATTATAATCTAAGAGCCTTCATTACTAACAAGAAGTCTCACTAAGTCAAGATGTAAAAGGTTCAACACCTACACCTTGGAATTTTTAGAACAATTGAACTGTACTGTATAGATTTCTTGAAAACAGAAACACCAGAACAAAAAAGAGCAAATAAAAAAGCGAAACCAAAAACCCCTGCAGTATAAATTGTACAGAAAGTCCTCTCCAGACTTCAAATTCTGGCTGAGATCTTGACTCCGCTGCCACCTCAGAGCTGTGCCACTGACGTCAGTGCAGTTCGGATATAACATAGCATTCCCCATTTTTTAACTTCTTGCAAAATTGTCTTTGAATTTGCTATTTAAAGAGTGCTCAGCTTTAAGCAAACAACTATAAATTTTACGATTTGGAAATAAGATATACTTGCAGCCCAGGCTAGTTTCCTTTAAAGTGTATTTGAACCCAAAGGTGAGGTTCACATTAACTGACCAACAAGAGAGACGTGCATGTCATGTTCCAAATGCAATCAGGTAATGTATGTAAGAGTTAATACAATGCACTCTGAAGTTACTTGATCTGACCAGAGTGCCTTCTACCACTGCCAAATAAATAAAAAGTATGATCTAGTTATTCCACACACACCAAAATAGTTTCACGATAGGCTAATTAATCATGAACATAACTTTTCAGACATTACATAATTTCACAGACTTGCTTGTAGCTCCTGCCAAAGAAAACAACAATTTGTACGAGAAATAAATCTACACTTGAAGAGAGATGACAGTGACAAAACATGACGAGAGGAAGAAAAAAAAAAGGGGGGGGGAGGAAGGGGAAAGTATTAATATTGCACAAAAAACCCTGTATAGTTTTATTACTCAAAACATAGCAAAGCTTAAAAGCCAAAATTAATGAATCAAGTGAACCCAGCAACTGAAAGTAACTTTTCACTCTAATCTTTATTTTTTTTTAAATTACTGTTTCTTGAAATCATGTCTGACAGATCTTCAGAAACACAAACCTAAACCACGCAGCTTATTCTGTGACACTTATCTGAGATCAGGAATCTCCTTCTAATAAGAGCTGGGTTATTTCTCATTTGGGATAGATCTAGTAGTACTCAGATCAAGCACAGTTCACTTATATTTCAGCAAAACAGCCTCAGATTTACATTTCCAACATGCCAATAAATGTGATTAATTCAAATTATATGTTAAAAATATAAAGAGAAAGCCACACATAGCGAAAGCTAAAAATCAGTTTTCCTGGTAACATATGTTTAATCCCCTTTGTAGGCCCCTCTGGTAACGCATTCAAACCCAAATGGCTAAGGCACTCTAACTGATAAAATAATGACCATGAAGGCAGACAGAATCGTTGACTGGGGCAGGCGACAGTGATGGAAATCAAACTGATATTCCAGAAGTGTTCATTTCAACTCTTCCAAAGGTTTACAGCAGCTACCTAATTACCTAAGTGACAACACAGACACATGAACATGGGACTCTGCTCTGACACACAAACCCCCTACAACCTGAATCTATGAAACAGCTATGTATTAATACATACATTTACTCAGTGACCGGTTTGCTTCCTTCCACTAAAAAGGGGGTGGGTGGGGTGGAAGAGGGCTCGTTCCCAGCCATTTTAGGGCATGTGTAAAGGTGTTATATTTCTATTGCTCTTACATGCAGTACCTTCGATTACACAGAGAGAACAGCACCATTCTTTGATGCTGGCTGGGGGACCTGAAGGCTGCACACATCACCTGCCAGGTTCTGAAGCACTGTAGCAGGAATTCCACAATTTTTTCACCGAGCTGACAGCAGGCAGAAAGGACAAGTACTTTTGCAACACAACAAATCCTATTTTCTTTGCACACAGAATACTTCAGGTGTTACTGGCCACTCAGTACAGATTTCAGTTAATACAGACTGAGTTTGTTTAGCAAGACCACAAAGTGCGTACTGAGGAACAGAGTAATGCATTCTGAAGGGGATTTTCCTTGAAAGACAAGTCAAGCCAAATGTCATAAACCACTCACGACTTACACAGTCTATTCCTCTTAAATATTTTTAAAGTTTCATTATACCCAAGAAAACAAATTGGCACTTGTAAGATATCTGTAAGATAATAGTTGTCACCACTGCTGTTTGGCAAACTTAATGAGCTTGTGGTAACAGAGGCTTCTTAGCAATTTCTCTGCTACATACTAAACTCTTAGGGACAGCAACCCCTTTCCTTCTACTGGGGAAATTCATGGGTTGTAGTTCCACAACTACAGTTACTGACTACTAAACACAACTCTCCTCTCTTCCCTCCTCCTCCCGACCATCAATGAATCAATAAAAATAGAGTTAAAATGCACTCAGAACAACACAACTACAGTCTCTCTAGCTTCCACTGCTGTAGTGGGGGCAACAGTCCCTCCTCTCCTGGTGACAGCAGAGTAAGAAAATTTATTCCCCCATACATCAACAAAACTCACCTCACCCTGAAAGAGTCAGGAATTGCTACTGTTAGAAAAAAAGGCTCTCAAAAGGCCTCTCTTTAAACCTCTTATCAGTGACGGCTCACACAACCTGCAGATTTATATACCTTTTAATTAAATTATTGCAATTTAATGATTCTGTATTCATATAAGCACAATTACAAGTTGGACAGTTATTCACTCAAAATTTATTGTTCAAAGTGTACTGGAAGAGACAGAGGAGAACCAGTAGCTTGGTTACATATTATACCCCATACCCTTTGCCACATTAAAAATAAGGCACAGAACATTTCCGTACCAGAAGCCACCAACAGAGAAAACAGCAGCCGTAAGCCAAATTTCCTGTTAATATCATGATTCCGTGTTTCCTAATACCTTCTCTCTCCCAGAAGCTCAGGGGAAAGAAGTTGCACTGTAACATCCCCAAAACATCAACATGAATTGAGATCTTTTGTGTATTCACAATATGAAATGTTGTCTTAGGGATGATAGGAAGAAAGGAAGAATGGATGCAACTAGGTATGTTTTCCTAAATACTCAAACAGAAAAACATTTAATGTCTGGAAAATTTAAACTTAAACTAAAAATGCATAATTTTCTGCTTTTAGATCTCCATCTCTTCAAAATTAAAAAAAAACCCACACAAACCAAACCAAAAAAACCAAACCAAACCACAAAACAAAAAAACACACACCACAGACAAAGAAAACACCATCTCTCCTTCACGACAACACAAGGTACAGCAGGAAGTAGAAAAGTTAGGACATCTGGCAAATCCGTATTTAGTTTTGGGTGTGAGGTAGTTTGNTTTTTTTTTTTGCATCATCTCCATTACAGGAAAAAAAGATACTGCAAGACTCTTTTTCTACATTCCAAAACTTTCACCTCCTGGGAGAAAATGCTGCTCTCCTGCCCGTAATCATAGCTAATCACGCAGTATAGTCAGTACTCCAGCACTGCTTTCTAGGAAAAATCAAGACCTTCACTAAGAAGTCTGCCTTTCTCATCAGAATTTGCAGAATCTGCTGACGCAGCGTCCTCTGAAGCACATGCGCTGCTTGGAGGGGAAGGGAGAGTGAAAGTAGAACAGAACACTGAAACCATCATACAAATCTATCCAGCCTCCTAAAACCATTGTCTCCTGAGGTCAGTCTTTTCCCCAGAATACCTCTGTTGAACTATCTCTGTAAGGAAGTACAAAGAAATTCTATGACGTGTCTAGAGGAGGAGACAAATTCACAGTAAAGAAAAAAAAAACCCTAATGTCAAGTCAGACAACAGGGAAACACAGCAAACCAGTATCACAGAGTCTTGATCACTGCCGAGATGGAGGTTCAACAATCTCTCTGGGCAGCCTCCAGACTTTTTCAGGAATAAATCCTTCTACTATCACAAGCACATTCTCCAAAAGCTTGAAATCTCCAGATTCAAACAGAAATAAGAACCTGTCCTGGTTTCAGCTGGGATAGAGTTAATTTTCTTCCTACTAGCTGGCAGAGTGCTCTGTTTTGGATTTGTGCTGAAAACAGCGTTGATAATGCGGAGATGTTTTAGTTGTTGCTGGGCAGTGCTTACACTAGTCAAGGACTCCTCCAGCTTCCCATGCTCTGCCGGGTGCACAAGAAGCCGGGAGGGGAGGGGGCACAGCCAGGACAGCTGATCCAAACTGGCCAAAGGGACATTCCATACCGTGCGATGTCAAGCCCAGTATATTAACTGGGGGGAGTTGGCCTGGGGGCAGCGATCACTGCTCGGGGACTGGTGGGGCGTTGGTTGGTGGGTGGTGAGCTGTTGCATCACTTGTTTTTTCCTGGGTTTTGCTTCTCTCAAGTTGTTTTCCTTTTCATTATATTATTATTATTATTATTTAATTATTAAACTGTTCTTCTCTCAACCCATGAGTTTTCTTTCTTTGGCCCTTCCGACTCTCTCCCCCATCCCACTGGGCGGGGGGCGAGCGAGCGGCTGGGTGGTGTTCAGCCACCTGCCAGGTTAAACCACCACAGAATCACATACAACCTGCCAGCAAACGGATCACAATGGCACCAGCCAACAGAGCTATGTAAGATCTCAGAGCCGTAGTTGCAACTTTTGTTTATACAGGGGCATAAATCTATTACTGAACTAGTTAATCCCCCATTCCCCCACTTAACTGTATTTCCACTATAATACCAAACAATGTACCAGGACATTTTTACAGCTTTCTCAAAACCCACTGAATTTAAAGCATCTGAATTAACCTAGAAACAGCTGCTGGAATACTAATTCACTGAAGAGATTCAGCTTCTGGTACGGACCTGCTATTTGAATCCCTTCGCACTGTCTTTGGATAGCTGATTATAGTATCACCATTTTAAACAAAAACAAAAAAAAAACCCCAAACCAAACCAAAGAAGCTAGAAGAGAGTGTTGCTTATAGAACTTCAGGACTGTTCTTTCCTCCTCTAGCAATGCTTAAATACCACCAGAGGGAATCCAGCACCTAGGAGCTCTGACCCCGGCCCTTGGGCTGGGGCTGAATACGCAGCTGGACTATAGCACGCACAGAGTCAGTGCGTCGGGTCGGCAGAGACACGCATTCCCTACATGATACATGAGGAAAAAAAAAGGAGAGAAGCCTACAGCACAGTTTTAGTCAAAAGGTGTCAGCTCTGAGAAAGTAACCTAAGAAATTAATATTAATTCATTCTCAGCAGTGGTTCTACCAAGAACTTCTCAGCTTTGAGATTATAAGTTTTCAGAGCCAGAGGGAACCTCCCCCCCACCCCAAACCCCCAAGTACTCAGGAGACAAAAGTGAGGAGACTGCAATAACTGTCAGCGTGAAGAGTTTCTGGGACACCTGCAATACAAAGCAGTTTAGAAGTGATTGTCAGTCTTCATTCAATGCTCTAATTTAGCAGAGTTAGCGAACATGCATTCATCTGTACTCCATCTGTTCAGAGATCAAAGCAAGCATAATTTCTCTAAAGAAACTTCACTATTTGCCCTAGACATCAGTTTAGCATTTTAAAGCAATTCTAAAGCAATTCTGTTCTTAAGACAGCATACCCACAAACTAATGATATTCATAGTTTTAGACCATCCCACCTTGTTTTACAGCAAAAAAATGTAACACCTTTCTTAAAAATTACCCTTCTACTCACTCTGATATATCAGAAAAATTAAGGGAGATGCCTTTATTTTTTTTTTCAATTTGAAAAGTGATCATCTGACAACCAAACCCTTTCACTTGTTTGTAGGAATACTTATTAGGTAAGCATAAAAATTTTATGGACTGTGTAGTCCATAAGGAAAAATCAATAAAAATATTTGGTCATGTGGCAGGGGGAAATGGAATTTCTCAGTGTCCCCAAAATAGGTTCCTGGGCCCAAAAATCATCCAGCTTTTGTCACCTCCAGTGACACATCATCTCAGCATACATAGTTTATGCGGACAGAAGTTTAGCTTATGCTACTTCAGCAAGCGAAGTAACTAATGCTACAGAAAGCATTTCTGTATAGCAGTAAACGTGTACAATAGTCTTAAGCCCATTAGACATGTTTTCAAAAATACACTTGCCATTGAAACTGGATTTTAAAACAGCATGCAGCTGTACTAGACCTCCCCGTTACGTGAAAGGACCTACTCCAAAATTCAGATTATAAAAAAGGTTTTGTCTATACGTTATGAAGTATGCGTAATATATGTTGAGAGTATAAGTGCATCAGTATTTCCTTCTAAATATTCTACCCATCTCCTCTAAGAAGGAAAGCCATAAAAAGGAGTTTAAAGGAAAGAACTGAAGCCTTGTGTATATTGTTTTGCCTCCTGAACAGTTTTTGAGCCTCCATCTTCCCCAATAGTTCCTCACTTGTAGCTCTGCAAAAGCAACAGCATGCCAGAGCTGCAAACTACCACTGCTCTCTAAGCACCAGCATCTAATCACAAATCAGAAGTTACAATACTTAACGATGCTAGAAATAAAACAGCTGAACAAGTTCTGTGAATGTGCAGGCTTAACTTACACGAAATTGATCTAATGTATTGTTACTCTAAATTCCCCGACTACGTACAACAAATTGTGTTGGAGCAAGAAAATATACAACATGGGCGACAGAGCTGGTTTATATCCAGATTAGCAGGGAGGCAGGGGGCAGAGAGGAAATGTGTACACAGGTGCATACACTTAAATTCTGCATCTAAGACAAATAAGGAGGCAACTGATGCAACCAGGTTCTGTTGCAATATCAACACAGTTTTGGCACTGAGGACAACTACAGCCAAGCACTCAAACTGATTTGCCACTTCTATCTTCTCAATTAAGTACTAATCATCTGATCACAAGAAGTTTACAAAGCAAGACTGAAGGGTAAATATAAGACAAGATCAGCAA
>WEKW01008594.1:157761-186772 GCA_013389905.1 Sula dactylatra
CCCCCCCCCCAAACCCCCCCCCCCCCCCCCAAAAAAAAAGAAGTATGATAGTATGAGCCATGTTCAATGCTTAAGCTTATAAAAAACATCCCCATTTGGAAAAGGTCTTACCTATAGCTATTACAGTGCCTTCCTCAAAGAGGTAAACATATTTAAAGAGGAAAAATAGGTGTTACCACTAATTAGCTATCATTGCTTTTTGTTTCTTTATTACTTATTATACCTAAAAGACATACTGGTCAGGAAGCAACGCAAGACTAATAGTAAAAGTATGTAGTTAACATAAAATTGTCTGATTGTTGGGAAGGGCTATTTTTGTAAACAGATAAATAATCTTTGTATGACACAAAGAAACCTATCAAATGTGAAAATACGGGACCGAGTTAATATGTACCCTGATCCTAGATACAAGCACTGCAGTAAAACCCACGACCGTTCATACTTAAAATCAAGTGTCCAAAAACTGAATGCAAGAGTGACTGTAAAGCAGCTTTTTATGAAAAATGTTCTCCAAGAACCCCAATTGACGCACAGTCCATTAGACAATATTACTTTCTAGACCGACTTCTCCCCCCCGTTTTACTTCACTGTCAAAACCAACTTCCTCTTTTTCGTAAATGAAAATTTTTTTCAAGTTTAATTTAAAGGATTGAAATGATAATCCTACTAGGAAATACAGGAGTTTGCTGAGCAATTTCTTTGGTCTGGTCATCCCTACTGATAGCTACGTTCAGTAGGGTAAAAGGAGTAATGATATGCAGATACAGAACACAATCATCTTATGCAAGGACACCAGGTGAGTGTTCACGTCTGCAACTGCTAAATGCTGGCAAGCGATGAAGTTGATGCAGTAAGTTCCTGGTGTGGTCCAGCTGATGAAGTCCAAACTCCCTTCTCCAGCTGCCAAAGGAAACAGATATGACCAGTATCTGTTTCACAAGCCTACTGGACTACAATTTTGCATGCTGCAGTTTGTGGTCTCCCCTCTTCCTCCCTCCCTCCCCTTTCTATCCATAAGAGAAGCCTGGTGGGTTTTGGTTTCCACTTAGTTTTACTATACTCACATCTGGAGTGACTCCACTTTTTCCCCAGTTTTGCTGAATTTATCAGAGTAACTGACAATATACGCAGGAGCACACATTACAAAGTCATCTGCTTTCAAAATAAGCCATTGAAATAAGACGTAGACCATAATCAAACCACTTTCAACTGCTCAGATCAGAGACCTCTTCCCCAACTTTCAGCTTGTGTATTGAGCATTGTGATAGCTTCTCTTCAGCTGCACTGTAATAGCTATCAGATCTCCTGCACTAAGGACCACTTGAATTTTTGAAGAAACCAGATACAAGCTGGGACAAAGGATTCTTTAGCAGTTGTGTAGAATTATCTTTAACTAACACGACCTGCCCAACGTAAGTTACAACGCTGAAAATCCAAGACTGCAACATGATTGTAGGAGAGAGCTCAGACTCGTTACCCCTACCCCCAAATCAACAACAACAAAAATATCCCACCACTAGCTGACTAATTTGTTTGAAAAATATCGTACGAGGTGAGCTGGGGTTTGTTTTGGGTTTTGGTTTGGGGTTTGGTTTTTTTTTGGTTGGTTGGGTTTAGCAGATAAGTCAGTTTTCTTCAAAATTACTTTGCTATCTCTAAAGCTCATGCATGTAGGCAATTCAAGCACTTCAGAGACTAATCTTCTCGGGGGGGTGGGAAAGGCAGAAGTAGACAGGGAAGGAGGATGGATTTCAGCATTTTTGGAAGTCTGACCTGCAGCCTGTTCTGCCAATATGATTTCTCAGTGTAAATTACAGTCAGTGCATTTATTTGGAGAAGGCTCTGTGGACCACACTGAACAAAGAAATTAAGATCTTCATGTAGGAACTTTCCATGCTGTCTTTATACAAGTGCTTGCAACTGTAGATTTATGGAGGCAGAAAATAAGTACATAGTGCAAGAAAAAGAAAGCCCCATAACACTACCCGCTAGTACCACAACCCTATGAACTGGTGAGCTGTAGTGGTAACAAGGAGTCAAGCGTGGCAAGCACAACCGTTTGAGATGCTGCCCTCAAAGTTAAATCATGTTGGATCCCAGGCTGAACCAACACCAGCAACACTCAGGTAGCCAGGAACATGGAGGTGCAGCCATTGACTATTACTGCTGCCAAAACATAGGCTAAGCAATAGAACAGTGGCATTTAGTCCTCCCCTTAACTGATGTTTATGAAATACTGACTGGTGAAGAGGGTCCTCCCACCCCATATTCAAGAAGCCTGTCCCATTCCTTACGTGAGCTGTGTAAGAAGCATCCACCCCATAGAAAAAGATTAGAGTGCAAAAGTCAAAGCAGACTCAAATCCCAGGAAATATTAACACCAGCAATGCCATCTCATTCATCCATTTTTAGCCTGATAATATCTGAGAATCAGGAGATCAAGTATTCGAAGAGTCAGCTCCAAGTTAATATTACACTCTCCAATATCCCAAGATTCCTCATTTCAGAAGAAAAAAAAAAGGTTAGCTTTACAAAGAAAAAGTAACATAATTCAGATTGGTTTAGATATAACAGATGGATGAGATGGGGACAGGGAGATGGGACTTAAACATGAATTAATTGACAGTGGCTGCAAAACACACTCATGTTGTTTCAGAGCAGCTCAGTGCCAAACATAACCACCAATCAGACACCAAAACACTGGAAGAGTAACCCCCCGCCCTCCATCACCAGTGAAGTCAGCAGCATTACAGTGCCCAGACTAGAGACACTCGGAGAACAACTACTTCTGGAATTAGAGAGGAGACATATGTCCTTTTACCACTATTTACATCTGTTGTACAGAAAGATCTGTTTCATATTTATTAGTTGCATTTAATTTAGTGCAGATCTATATAATAAAACATCTATTTTTAAAGTATCATTAGCCTATTATTAGCTACACAAAAAACCAGTATTGGATTCCCCCATGCCACCTCCCCCCAGCAATACTTCACTGGATACTCATTCATCTCCAGGATTATCATATAACTACCAGTTTAAAGCTGGATCAATGTTTTTTCACTTCACTGAACAACCCAATCAATAGCAACAAGGACATTCTGCTGTCAAAAGCAAACTGCTGCTCATGCTGCTAGTCCCCCCTGGGCTTGGTGTTACAGAGCCATGTTAGATAGATCCTACCATGCAGCACTCAATGTGACACTGATCACTCTGTAGGCACAATGCAGGGTATTGATACCAAGCACACAGCTAAATCAAGACAGCTAATTGTTTGCACCTTCAGAAAATAAAGCTGTAGTCAAGACAAACAAGTTGTAAAATTATTTCTACCTCCTACTGAGGAAACTAACCTAGTCTGATTCCTGCTTTAATTACATATGCATCTATTTATTTTTCAGGAAGGCAAAGCAAATGGAGAAGTTTACAACAAAATAATGCAAGTGCATTTCTCTAATCAGTACAACATAAGTAGGTTTCCAAATTTTTCATCCCAACCACTGGAAAGCATACCGCTCTTTTTACAACTCCAACTTCTGGAGAGCTCTGCAAATCAAGAATATCGCTGCATACTTTTCTGAAAAGAATCATGTTTTGTACTTATATTACAGAAGTTCTGAGAGGATGGGGGGAGTTGTATATACAAGAGATTCCAGGGGTAATCTCTTAAGAATACATGCCAAACAGTGTGACCAGAGCAAACCACTCACTGGGCTGTCTATTTTGTATTCAGCTTGTCTGGAGCCAACCCCCCCTCCCCCCAAAAAAAACCCTTACATTTGACTACTGGAACATCTTATGAAATAAAATCAAGCAATTCCTAGCTCTGTTGCATCTTCCATTAAGGTACACAAATAGAAAAATGTGTTTCTTGAAACCAATTTTTTATAATGGGAAGAGAAGAGGACAGAAACATTAGACATATTGCACCGAAGAAATGGAAGTGGTTTTCCTTACTATGTCTGGCTATCCTAGCAGGCTAATTCCACAGCCTGTGCTAAAGGACAGAATATGCAGATCCTTTGTTTAAACAAGATGATGAAATCTGCATCTGTTGCTATAAAAGAAGAAAAACAATACTCACAGATTTCCCATTTTATTTTAGGCTATGAAATATCCCTTAAACCCATGAGCTTTTAGAAGTATTTAGTTTCATAATAACAAAGTTAGCTTAACCTAGAGCCTTGGACCTTTATGAACAGTTCATTTCCCAGAACAACACATCTAGTGAAATCTGGCTTCTCACTGGATTACCTATCTTGTATTTCCTTCACTACCTCCTCATCTCCAAAATCTCAAACTACATCCCTCATGCTCACAGTGACATCCCCAATATTCCTCCTCCTCCTCCTCTCTAGCTACCCTGGGTCTCCAGCTTACTAAGGAACATATGCCACATTTAATCCAGTATCTTACATGAATATTTAGCTGACTACCACCTCTGCCATTACCCAAAATACCAACAAAGATGTGGATAGAGCTGTCCCTCCTTTTCCTTCAGCAATAATGCTTCCAAAGACATTTCCTTGCCACTCGATTTCCATAAAACCTACTTCTCATTTTTAGCTGAGCACAAGCTAACTGTTTGAAACTGGCCATTCAGTTAAAGTGAGGGAAGATGGGCAAAGTACATTTGACTGGCATTGACTGCAGTTGCAATGTAACTGCAATTTTTAAAATTTTCTTTATTTTTTTTTTAAATGTAGAGAAGCAGAAAGTAAACCAGCAAGCAGGTAACCTTGCCAAAGGTACCCTTTTTCCCCCTCCTCACAGAAATTTTAGCTGTAATACTTTTTCTTCTCCTGTATATTGGGCCAGCCTCACCCTAAGCATCCCTACTGATTCCAGCAGTATATACCCAAGACGGATATGTTTCAGAAGGAACTTGCGTTGTTGAAAGACACATAGGAACCAGAGACTTCCCATGCAAACAAAACCTGTCAATCTGCTACGACAGTGGAATTGCCCCCCCCCGCGCCCCCCCCAGTTTTACTGGGCTGCATTTTAAACCAACCTTACACAAGTCAAAACTTGGACACCTTCTCCTCAGGCCCAGCTACACCCAGAATTAGCAAGCTGTCAATTTTTAAATGTAGTTAATCTAGCTTTTAATAACCACAGGATAAAGGAAGTACATAGTGAACATTCTTGCTAATAGCAGTACTCATATACTACAAAGGCATGTAAAGATGGGGCCTGGAAGCTTCTTGGAGTTTCAAAGGAACCCAATCTGCCCACACACTTAACTTCCAAGGAAACATTTAATACCTTAAACACTGTCACATCTTCATGAACTATGAGCCTGTTTTGAGAGAATGAAGCCTGTGTTCCCCCTTTTGTTATATTCAAAAAAATAACAAGTTAACAAATAGTGTGAAAACTCAGAGGACATTCATTTAAGGAAGATGAGATTAGTCTGTTTTGTTGGTTTGGGATTGGGCAAAGTGGAGTGGTGGTTCAATCACATCTAAATCAAGTAAACCTATGTTCAAACCTCTCTCCTTCTATTAGAAAAACGAATTGCTACAGAATACATCTGCCAAAAGCACATGCTACCTCTACATCTCGGGTCTCAGAAGCAGCCACACCTATCCCCATGAGTCAAACAGCAATTAACAGGCAGCCACCTGTAAGGCCCCAGCTCCCTCCAAGAAAATGAGACAACAGAAGAAATCTGCCAGCTTCCTATGATATCACACTGTAACAGCCCTGGGAAAAGGACTATTCATTTTTAGCATGTAAAACAAGTCCAGAATGTGAAGTTTCCTGAAATGAGTTTAATCAGATGGCTTCGGACACATTCTAAGAAATCAAAACAGACACGACATTGTTAAAGGGCAATACCATCACGTATTTCCTATGCTACAGGAAATCAATAGCCCACACTCTCTGTTGAAACCTTCAAGACCATGAAATTAGCCCGATTAAGTCTAAAATGGGCACCCGTTCATGACAAACTGGACTGAGGCTTCCTGTCATTTATGTAAGCCCGCAAGCAGCCAAGATAACCTCCCATAGTGAAGGGCCTGAACCATATTTCAAATAGTCACCTGCAGGTGAAAAGCATCACATATCAGCCTTCTAGGGTAAAACCAAACAACAATAAACTGCCAGAACGCTGTCAGCTAACATTTCAACAGCCAAAGCAGAATCTGAAGAAGATCCACAAAAACACGGACTGAAACTGAAGCCGAAGTCTTGCCAGAGGTTCCCAAAACTAACACAGAGTTGACAGCCGCTTCCTGTTACTGGTGTCCTTACACTCATGCTAGAGTTTTAATAGAAATGCAGGCTTTCGAAGCGGGCTACTGCACAAAACAACAGTGGTGACAGATCAGAGGAGCAAACTCAAGACTGACAAATCATTATCAAGCTCTCAAACCACAGAAGCAGTTAAAATCTCTAAACACAAGGTGTCAATAAAGTAACTAACTCTTAGATGAAAGAATACTTATTTTAGAACTTGTTTTCCTTTCTTCACCCACACAAGTCAAAGACCACCCACAACTAGCTATGCTTCCGTGAGGTTTAGCAGAATTCTGAACAGCTCTTTCCTTTTAATGCCTTTGATAAAAGTGATGATTGAAGAAATCAGTGTGCTGGATCCACTCTGGAGCATCACTCAATATTAGCATAATTTTTTATGATGCATGGTCAAGCTTACCCTGATCCACTGCTTGATTCTACAACAGGAGTGTTGAATGCATGCATCCATACGTATCATGTTTATCAACTGCTTCCTAGGAATACGAAGAAAGCTGTAATGTAATATCCTACATCAATGTAAATTCCATTACATTAAAACTGGAATTATCTTAGTGAACTTGAGAATAAAAGTCACGTTTTGCTAGAGTGAGAAAAAGGGGTTTTAATCAATGATTATTTTGTTTGGCATTGTGAGGCACGTTTGTTACAACATGTGGTAGCTTTCTGTGAGTATACGCACTCCTTGCCAGTATGTACTTTCAAACTATATTATTTCTCTTTAGCAACAACCATATGATGTTTTACAGTAACACTGTAGTGTAATTAAGTGTTTCTGTATTTCAGAAAGAAAATTAGCTCAAATTAGTTCTGATTTCACTATTATTGTTTAAACTATGTAGCCTCTGGAATTACTAAAACACAGGCTTAACATAGGGAAGCAAGACAGTCAAATAAACTGTCAAATAGCAGATCTGATGGCAAATTTGAGCAGCAGCACAGCTCTGGTCAGTCAGTCTTTAAGTCTGACAATTTTATTAAACCTTTGAATATACACATAGAATTAGAGAGATATGGATCCTGACGATGTAACCATCAAATTTCTGTACAACTTCTTCCATTTTTATTGTTAACTGGCAGTTCCTTCTTGTTTGTCTCCTATTCTTTCTTCTCTATCCAAACTTTAAGTCTTCCCTAGGTAATGCTCAACCTACACCTATAATCTCTCTCCAGTTTTACTCAGACTGCCCATAGACAGATTTTTTTTTTTTTTCTAAAAAGTGATTTGAGAACATTATTAGGTATGCCTTAAAAATAAACAAGCAAAACTCTGTAGAAGTGTAAGCCAAGCAGAAAACGTTGGCAGGGCGGAAGTCCACATACATGCACACTACGGAGTATTTCTCCACGTTTGACCTAAAAGTTGCTGTAGAATTTGAACTGACATATAGGTCCAATTCCTTTCGAAAACTGAAACCAGAAAACACGACCAAGTTTTCAGTATATGCAAATCATATTTAGATGAACAAGATGAACAATTTTCTCTCTCATTTAATTCCTAGCTTGGTGATTAAATTCTATGAGTGAGAACAACTCCCCTGTCTTAGGACCTCTCTCTCAATATTACATAGCCTGCTTCATTTAGACCCCAGATACTACACTGCAACCTACTTTGATGCTCCCTGGTTTTCTTTCTTCTACTTCATTGCCACCTTTTTTCACAAAAACTCAGCTAATACAGTGACACTTGTTCACAAACATTCAAGCACTTGTTTCCTGGGTCCCACTGTTTTGAGAAACATGCCGAAGTTTAGAAACATTTTTGCATGCATAATCAGGAAAAAAATAAAGCATTCGATTTCCCTTAGACTGACGGAAGCTCTGCTGACTTTACTGAGGCCAAATGAACATAAACCACTTGAGAAACAGCATCCTAACCCAAAGAAAAGTTCTGGCAGGAGATGAGCTACAATATAGTGATTGCCAGGGACCTGTCATGAAAGAATGCTGGAAGGCATTTGAAGAAAGTAGGTATCTTCTGGAATCCCTTCTTGAACTATCATCTAGGACTAGCAACTGTCATACAAAACTTCTTCTGCTATTTACTTCATTTTTATTACTTCATCCGATTAAAATCTTTTTAAGAGCAGATAGGAAGTTTTTCCACTGCAATAAAAGGCAATCCTGGCCAAGAAAGGATTTGCCCATTAGCTGCACTATCTCCACGAAGACAGCAGCCTTATTAAATTACAACTGTTTGAACAAGGTCAAGCACTCAGGGTTTAATTCAAGGTGTTTCCAGGTATAATGCTGTCAGGTCAACTTAAACAAGCCAACAGAGGCTTTGCGCTTGATTAAATATTAAAACGGAATCTTTCACATCTGTTTTTACCCAAGGATGAAATTACTGTACATCACTTCAACCAGCTCATTAATACACTAAACACATATCTTGCCTCAAAAGGTTACAGGAATATCAATGCTTTCAGAGTGCCTGCAGTGAAACCTACACAACTCAGCTAGAAGTGAGGTCATTGCATACTTTAGCAGGATGTCAATATTTCTTTATAAATGTGAGAGGTAATCAGTTAGACACAGGTACATTTTAAATTAAAAGATAGGAGCCTCCAGCAAAGCTGAATCAGTTGCCTTTGATCTGAACCTTTTAATCACTCATCTCATTTTCTTTGATAGATAACTTGATAACAGACATGGAACAGAAAGTTTGATCCAACAGTAATTATTTTTCAAACTGGAGGGCTGTCATGTCCAACTAGAAAACTGCTTTTTTAAAGAATTTGCACAGCACAATTTTTAATTAAAACATAAAAAGGTCTATCAGGATCATCTATTTCAACACCTATCTTTTCTAATGATACTTTGATGCCACGTTAGGGTAGGGGAGAAGAGAACACATTTGAGGATTCAACTTCTCTGACAATGATAAATACACTGTATTAACTACTCCACATGGCATCTGCTGCCCTTTAAAACACAACCAAAAAAACCAGATACTCTTCTAGCATTATCTTTGCATGAGACAGGAGACATTAGTCAAATCATGTTTCCTGACTGCAATCCATAAAATGCACAGAGACAAATGAAAGTCATCTATTTAGAGCAACAGATGTACAAGACGGGACTTGGAAGGGAAGCGATGGTAAGTGTTTTGTGTCTATACTATGCTTATCCCAGATGAGAAAATGGTCTGTAAATTTCTATACACTGAAATTGAACCTAAACATCTTATCACTTCTAAAATAATTAAAAGTAATAATAATAATAAAAACCCTAATGAATTTGCCACAAAACAAACATTGAAACTTACTATGCAGTCTTAAGAGCACTCTCTTAGGGCAGGGGAAGGGGGAAAACACTGCTTGAATACAGATGGTCTTACATAATGAATAGGAGAAACCCACTAAAAACACTTCTGAATGCCCTAGCATCTATTCCAAGAGTCAGAACTATACATTTTAAGCACTGGTAGTTAATAAGGCATGAGACAATTTGCTTAAGACAAAATAAAATTCCAATACAACACAGTCTTCTACCACCCACTAATTTACACTTGAATAATATAATCAACTAGACCAAACTATGCTTAATGTAAAGTCAATAAATTCCTTTTTGGCTGTTGACACAAAAACCTACTGGGAATTAAACACTTGAGGAAATTAATCATTATAACACTCTGGCTCAATGCACATCTATATTGAAATAATTTGGTCTTTAATTCACTTTATTTGTAGTTGGGTTTAAAGCAGTAAATTTGATAGAAGCGGGCCTCATTAAACTGATCCAGTTCGAACTGCCTTTCATTAAGCTTGGTGTATCTGAACAAAGTCAAAGAAGATTCACTTCCTTTAAAACAATTGTGCATTACAAAGTAACCCAAACAAACCAAGACCATTAATACATAATACAATAAAGGCATTTATATTTGATCTGAGCAAAAGCCAGCATTAATGATCTATTTGCTTTCAACATGTTTTCCCGAGGCACAGAGATACTCTTTTCTTACTGACCACAGAAACTCATATTGACAAATAGCAGGAAGACCACCAAAACAAAGCCCAGGCCACTACGACAACCTCCCAGCTTCCTGTTCCAAGAGTTGTGTTTAATTCTTCTGACACACACATTGTTTAGCACTGTGGCTCCCAGACTTCGTTGGCCTGGAAATCAACAGCAGCAACAGGTGGCTTGTGCAACGCCAGTTTGGGAGACATCACATCCATGGGCTGGGGAAACTTGTGCAGTCACCTGACTGCACCGACGTGGCAGATCCAGCTAAGAGAGCTATACCAACACTCCTCTCTACGTGAGCTCAAAAGCAGCAGCAACTCTGCAGAAGGTGGCAGCAATCACAGCTCCGTATGCAGCTGCCAGGACGCACTGAGCAGTTCAGCAGCCTGGGCATGTCTCCAGCTTGAAGCCTTTACCCCAGTCTCTTCCAGGACAGGGCACAATGGTCACTGTATATTATCACATGAGCCCTGATGCCTGCATAACGCAGTAGGAAAACCTCTGGCAAAACAGAGATAGTTACACTAAAAATGTGCTTAAAGATGTGTGCCATAACTCAAGAGCATAATGTTAATCACTTCTGCACACATCTACCTTTCTACTCCATTCTACTTCAAGAGACAAGACAGGCAGTACGCTTCATGCAAAGGGACTGCTCGCTCTCAGGTAGGCACTCAAACAAAATCCTAGATGATATGAGTAAACTGATATATCCAGTGAAGATTTTTATTTTCTCAAAGTGCACACACATCTACTTCAGATAGATTAGATCTCTGATGCCATTTCAAGAAGTGGAAAAGTTTAAAAGTTAAGGTTTTACCTTCTCAAGACAATGCTGTGTCCTGCCCCATCCCCTCTGCTTTCACTACACACAGTTTATGCCTCCACATCTTCTCTTTTGGAAACAGAAACATGCACCCCTGTAATTTCAGGCCTTACTATGAGATACAGTACAATATCTATGCCACAACTGAGTTGTAAATAGCAGTCACGTTAGACTGGGGTGGGAAGGAAGAAGGGGATAACACAGCATAAAATACAACAGTATTCTTAGCAACAAAAAAAAAAAAAAAAAAAAAGGAAAAAATCCGCACTCAGCCTGAGCCCTTATGAAAAGGTTTCCCCACTCTTCAAAACAAACAACTACTACCTTCCAAAGCTATTTAGTCATGCTGCTTTCATGCCAGTCCCAGTTACTACTACATGCAGGCAATGAAACTGCGCTGCTTGAGAAAATACGAAGCAAGACACAGGACACCACAAGTAACAGAGGGAGGTGCTAGAAAACACACCAGTGGGCAAAACCCCCTCAAAGGTACATCCTGATCCTTGCAGCTTTCCAGCACGGTTTTCATCAGGAATCGTCTGAAAAGTACACACACAACATCAAACTGCTGCTTTACAGGCTGAAGGCAGACACACCACCTCCCAGCCCTGCTCCCCTCCTCCTGCAGGAGTAACTAGAGCAGAAAGGTCACTGGCTCCTCCATGCCACCTACATGTCAGCAGCAACAGCACTACCTACGGGAATGCGGAGTTGTCATGCTTATGGACACGGCACACAGAAGACACGATGAAAGCTGGCTGTCAACAAGCCAGGACGGCAGGAGAAAGTCTTCTGAAGTTTGGAACTTAAGGTCCTTAAGATGAATCAGAAAACCAAGGACCTGCTCTGCAAGGAACATAAAAATCTCTCAAGGCTTTATTTTTCAGTAAGGAAAAAACAGTAAATGCAAAGCTTTATTGCAAAAAATAGGTGTGAGGGTGAAGGAAAAGCAGCAGTTGGTAAGCTGATGATCAGAGGTGGTTACCTATGGTCTTTACATTTTATCTAAAGATTTCAGTGAATCACGACAGGTAGGCACTAAGACAATGACAACTCTCAAAAGTTCTCAGAGAGCGTGCATAGAGCATCAGCTAATTCTCTATTGCTTTAACCAGCAGGATACTTAAGGTGTTCCAGGTAAACATATAACTTCACAAATTATGAATACTAGAGCAAAAGGAAGAGGGAAGGACATAAGTCGTTTGTCTTCCTCATAATCTTCAACCCTCCATAAGGCTTAGTCTGGTATACTTTTGTGGCTCTGAGTTCTGAACTGGGATTAAAGTACCTAGAAATCCTTGCCCACCTCCAAAACCAGACATCGTAACAGGGTTATTTAAGCGATGTTCAGATGACCACCACTTAATCCATAAACAAAAACTAAGGAAGTGCAACAGTACAACAACCATTCCTGAAGTTCTTATGACAAAAATAAGAATCCATAATCACCTGAATGGCTGTCCTACTGAGTTTCTCCCACCCCACACATGACTTTCTCATAAAGGTATCTCACAAGTGAGGAACACACTGACATGACAGGTTCCAGGACAATTTTGCTAGGGATTTCAGAAGGCCATCAAACAACATGTCAGTAATAAAAGCCTGGTTTATTGCAGTGGGACATGGTGCCATGCCATTTGCTACAGCAATCCTGCATCTTTTGGCCCAAGCATCTGCAGCTGGCTGCAGCTACCACCAAGTTACTCAACTAACTTGAAAAGACAAGTGAAAAACACCAACACTGCTGAATGGTTGCCAGTACCTGCGCAAAGGAAGCTACTCTCAACAATAAATGTCACCATTACAAAGCTACCAGTACACCAAGTGTTTTCTTCTTTCACCTTTCTTTCATTCCCTGCAGTCTTCTGTTTTTCCCTTCCATCCTCACTGAATCTTGCACTCTATTTTTCTATTTTTCAAAATCAAAATCTGTCAGTCTTCACAAGACAACAAGGTTGGTAAATCACTGTATAAATGAGGGTGATGCAAATAAAACATTTATATATATTCATATACATTTGTGTATGAATATAAGATACATGTAAAAAGAGTACCCCAAGGCACACAGAAATCACTTTTCTGTAGAAAAAAAAAAATCTCTTCCCTGGAAGCTCTTTAAAACAGTTATTTCCATCAATTCCTGAATCGCTACTGCTAAGCAGCATTAGAATGTACAAATCACACTCCTACAGTTTTCTCCTCTTGAGATTTACAGTTAAATTATAAGAAAAATACTTCCTGGTTAAATTGGACAGATAATGCAATACAGCTTTTATCAAACCAATAAATATGTTATAATACACAAGCCTCTGGCCCTGAGAGACTTCCTTCTTCAGGTGCTGACAGTTTATAAATTAGCTCATTTGTAGCATAGAAGAGGCTTCATAATTAGTACCTAGTTTATCATTAAAACCTTGCATTCACTGTATGATGTCACAGACTAATGAGTCTGGCTGTCATTTACACACTCAGTTATTTTCTGGAATCTCAGTACAGTCAATCCCATTACTTCCTATATAATGACCAACTTCAACGGCTGCAATTCTTCTCTTGAAAATATAGAACACATTGCACAGGACAGGATCATAGTTATCACCCTTAAAATAATTCCACATAATGTACAGTTTAAGTTTGACAAGGCTTAAGATGCTTTGCCTTGAAGCCAGCAAAAGTTTGATTTAAAAAGCACTGTACAGTAATTAGATTTAAACCACAGAATTACTTAAAGTATCACGCTCATTGACTGGTAGAGCTTTTACTGCAATAGATTAGACTCATTACTTAGAGACTGAAAAGCATCTCAAGATTCATTTACCTCCGGTACTAGAAATTAATACATTTACTTCTGATTACAGCAGTGAATAAGACATAGATAGAAATTCTGCGGGTCCAGCCATGCCAGATACCCTCCTGGACCAACAGGGAGCAGTGAGTGTCCTAGCTGACTCAAATCTCTATTGGTGATCAACATGCTAAATCCTCCTAAACCCTTCTGGGAACACCCTGAATGCATGTTCTTAGAATTCCTCCTACCCAAATAGCTTGAAATGGCAAACCCTGGTAGTGTAGACATGGAAGACAATGGATGATTCAGTAAGTATTTAATTTCGAATAGCCATGAGAAATCCTAGATCTTTATCTCCAAGAACAAGAAGATCTGAGAAAATACCTGTATCTTGTTTAGCATAAAAGGTCTCAAAGTCTGAAAGCCTAGAAGCCCTTTTTTATTGGCCCTCAACAGATGTCATGAATGGTCTTCAATGAATCAAAGGAGAAAGCAGTAGTAGAAAAAGACAGGATTCAACAGCCTGCAACTGCAGAGTACCCTTTATCCCTACAAAGCAAAAAGCAATGAGGAAAGAAAGCATGCTTTTCAAAATCTAAGTTTGTATGCTGCCGTGCATACGCACAGAAGACAACCTTCATAGGAAGGTAGTATTTTCTCCCCCTTCACTCCTATCCTTTATTTTATAGCACGGAAGTAAATAACACTCCTTTTATGGTTTCTTCACATCTTGCTTGGAATTTAAAGGACAACACCTGTTAACTGCATGGTACAGCTTTTTGTTAGGGACTTTTAGGGGTTTGTTAATACTGTTTTCACATCAGGTATATTCACGGTGGCTTGGAATTTCAGACAGTTTCAAGTATTTTATTTTGTGTGTTGCCAGGAACAACAACGAAAAAATACAACAAAGAGCAACAAAGCTGCTTCCTGTTTACAAGGCAAAAGACTCTGCCTTTTTGTTGTTGCACTTTTAACATGTGTCACTTGTCAACCCTGACAGCCAGCACAGAAAAACCTGCTAGCACTCAGGACATTTTCCTCCAGAGAGAATGCATTTAACCAAGGATAACACGCTATCCAAGTGCCTCCAGAAGTTTTCACAGGTAGGTGCCCATCAGTACTGATGACAGCTGAAAAGGTGTCTCAAGCATCTCCTGGTATGGTTGCATTGTCTGAAACAACATTCAAATGAAGATATGTAATCCATGGGGAAAGGGAAAAAGAGGAGGGAAGATTCCGCCTCAAAGCCTGTACACTGCACTTAAGTTTTGATTTGGCGTTCCTGTTTTATGCCATTAAAGATACTTCAGGTTTTCACCCTATAAATTAATGGCGATACTTAGGGTCACTATGGATCTCGCACATAAAAACCTGTACTGATCAAATTCAGGAAGTCTTCAAAAATCAAGGGAAACACCTCACCTAGTTCTACAGGATGGCCACACGATGTAACAGCACAGCAGTACAACTGAGCTCTGTAACACAGCATCCTTTTCTTCCGGCCCAGTGTTTTATCATTTAACATAAATGATTTTATGATGTATCAGTGTATCAATTATGGCACATATTTGTGTTAATCTGCTACAAATACAAAAGCAAACCCACGGCAAAGCCTTACAGCAAAATAATAGTATTTTAATTACACCCATTACAATTTCAGTGTGCTCTAACTTTTGAGGAAGAGACTGACCTTTGTGGTAGAATGCTAGGCACAACCAGGATGTTGTCTTTAATGTCTCCATTAAAGAGATCTGAATATTCAAACAAGACAACCTTAAGAGAAATATATTCTTTAGATGTGGATAAGGTGGCTAGTGAGGCTAGTCTTCAGAAACCTGTAATCAGTGACCACAAAACGAATTCCAAATTAGTTAGCAGCATACATTGGTTAAGATCATATGCGGATAAAGTTGAAGGTAACAGTTTGGTCCTCTATAAGGAAACATGACTTCATAACTTGTTACATCCTGGAGAGGAGTTAGGATCTTCTTAAATCAGGTAAATTACATTTCAGATGTTAAACAGAAAAAACTACAATACTACAGAAGTGCTTCTGCAGGATAAATCAGGCCACTCAATTCTGAGTAATGTTCTATTAACAAAATTCCATCTTTTTTATTTGTTTGCAGAACAGCTCTCTCCTATAATCTAGGTAAAAGCCTTTCCATCCTCAAATAAAACATCTGCATGACACCTCTTGAGACAGAATCTTCTCCCAAGTCAGAATAATTAAGCATTAGGCTCTAAAAAACTATCTTCACTGCATTCATTTGGTCTTCAGATTCTATTCTAATAGATTATTTATTTAACTTAGTCACAGTTTAATCCGGTGTTATAATTCAGGATCGAAGAAAGATTATTTTAATCCAGCTACAAAAGCTTGAGCTCTTGAGCTAACACACGAAATAGCCCTATTCTAAAGCTTCACCTGTGCTACTACCACTGCAGACCCTGCAGCACAACACGCCATAAACGGGACTCATTGGTCCCTTCCCAAGGCTTTGGAAACTTAAGCATTGCCTTAAGCCTGCATTTTCTACTGAATTCTACTGTAGCCAAGAAATACGTACATTGTAGTCAGGGGCTCAAACCAGCTTTCTGTTTTTAAGCTGTGTGCACTGACGGTGGAAGGCAGGTAGGTGGGTGGGAAAAGCTAGTGCCAGTGAAATAGAAAGGTGAGAAAGATAGGTTTGGGTTTTTTTTCCCCTCCTTCAGCAGATGAACAGTTCAACACTTACCATGTATGTTTCCCACTTCCGCAAATTATTTTAAGCTAAATATTAAAATATTTAACTTAACTCTGCAAAAGAACCTAATAAAGATTATGACATGACAGGAAGCAGCATGAACTATACTGTGTCCTATACCACAATGGTAAACTCACATCAGAGTTGGCTTTTTCCTTCCCCTAATTATGAGCAGTGAAACCACAAAAACCATGTTAAGATCTTATCAGTTAAGGTCCCTCCACAGGAAAAGTTCAGGAATGGCTGTACGAAGAAATGAACACTGCTCAGCCTGACATTTCTGAAGTAGCCACAAATTTATAAGAGAAAGAATGAAATCTGTCCATCTTGACACAATATTTGGGCCTCGTCTATTATGTGCTATTTGTACTAGTGACTTCCTAATTAGCACTCTGCAGAAGCATTCAAAGTAACGAAAAGCCACAGTAACTGTTTTCACTGGTGCTGATAGCACCTCAGAAGTACAGACTTTGCATACAAACTGGTAATTTGGGCAAAAGAACCCTGAGAATTTAGCGAAATCTTCCATAGTGTGAACAGGTTTTATACAGATTATACGTTACTGCCTACCACTCTCTTAACAGGACACTTTTTAGTGCCTCCATGGAAGCTGCTAATCAAGTATTTACTATAGCATTTCCCTCAAGCTTTACACTGATGAGGCTAAACAACAAACACCTATCTCAAAGAATGTCTTCAATGCAATTCTACCAAGTCAGCATAAAAAGCATTTTTTAAAAACAAAAAACGGAACATTCACCCTATGTTTTGCTATTATTTTCACTAAGTGGGTTATCTGTTCTAGATTATGTTGCCCTTAGAAAAGCCTGAAAAGTACCTGGAACCTGAAACCTAGGAAACAGAAAGCCAAGCATACAGCATAAATACCAAACCTGTCTTCTGTGGCAATAACCACAGAGAGAATAGGTGCTGACAGCAAGTATAAGTTGTATCAAAAAGACCTGTGACAGAATTTAATAGATCTACTAAGAAAAATATTTTTGTACACTAAGTATTTACAGTTTTGTGAATACAAATGAGTTAAAACTGCAAATAAAATAGAAACATTACTTTCTTGTAGTATTACTTTAAAAACTTAGCAAAACTGCTATTTTTACTTCTATATAAAAATCAACATATCAACAGACTACAGGAGACGAAATGCACATTCAAATGGCTCTTCACAAGCAATAGGTGCCATCTTAGTTTGAAAGGGCAAACTAAGGGCATGGTTTAGGAGGCATGGGAGCGTTGGGTTGACGGTTGGACTTGATCCTAGAGGTCTTTTCCAACCTTAATGATTCCGTGATTCTATAAATGCAGTTCTAAGTCATGCTTCCCTGTTGGTATTTTGCTTGCAGCAGAACATTTGTCATTGTACCTCTGCTAATTAAGAATTTAATTACCCTCTCTTACTGGCTTTATAGTCTAACAGCCTGTTTTCAATGAAGAGTGATATAATAAGATACTATATAGTATTCCCTGTAGTACCTCCTCCTGGTGAAACTCCCTCCAAGAAAACTGTTTAAATTAATATTAAGAAGTCAGGGTTTTTTCCTCCAACTGTAGCATTTACCAATATTTTATTAAAGCTACCCAAAAGCAAGCACCCTTTACTACAGGACTTAAAGATCTGAGGTGAATGAGACTGCTAGACCACATAACCAAGTAGAACCTCACAAGTTGTAAGAAGTGTGTGCAATGCCCATCTGTGCTATTTTTGGCCAGGTTATAGCAGAACCAAGGAACAACAGTGCTGTAACCAAGGCTGTGCCATAAACTGTCATTTTGAACTCTGATACTAGAAGCTGGTACTTCTGAAGTTATCATGCAGCCTGCATATCTTCACCCATGTCTCCAACAAGGCCACATTTATCCATTGTATTTCCAAAGCAATATAATTATTCTCAAAAAAACCCACCTTTCAGATCATGACAAAATAGCATTTTCTTAGACAAAACTACACTGATCTGAAGACCTTAACTCTTTTTTCAAAGTCTGTAAACACCATTTAACAATCCAGAAGTGGTTTTTGCTTCCTGCAATCCAAATAATTTGAGCTTTACTTGGGGAATGCTCCAATTCCTCCCCCAATCCCTTTCCAAAGTCATTGCAGAAACTAAATATTTTATTTAAATCCTGAAAACAGTCTTTAATAAAAGTAACCTAATTGAAAACCTAATTCTGCCTACCAATTTGTTTTCAAAAGAGGAGGGAAACAAGTTTACAAGCAAGTTTTATTGTCACTGTTCTGTCACGTGACAGTAAACTATCACCCTTAAACACACCCCCAATAGATGAGGTACACGCTCACAAGTGTAATCCAGAATAAACAGATGTTTATGAACTTTATAATCATCAGATTGCTTAAACTGTTTTTGAGGCAATCATCAGTAAACTATGAACTAGTTTTAAGTGCATTTTGCCACATAAGCTAGTATCAAAGCTAGACTTTGGGGCCGGGGAGGGGGCAGGGGCACGGGACACCACCCCAAAGCAGAACACAACCCAAAACTAATAATACAAAAAGCAGGCAGAAACAGGAGTTACTTCCCTTTGCACCACTTTAAGGAAGGCAGAGGGAGAGAAGTAGGGGGGAGGAAAAAACAACGGCTCTTTGCAATCTCTTTTTCTGCCCCACTTCCAAAGTTTTAAAGTATCAATGAGCTTGCGGTGACAAGGCTGGAAAATACAGTTTAGTCAAAATGTGGAAGGTACTGTCATATTGGATTGCCCTGATTACTAACACACTGAAGGTAGTACTAAATAAAAAAATTCTTACAGTGGGCCAATGCTCAGTACCTGGAACAGGAAAGACTAAATACCCTTTAGCATAATCTTTGTATTCACTAAATCCAGAATTCAACAGTAGAGCAGCTGCTCAGTGCCTGGTCTGCAGAATTCAATGAACAACAAAAGGTTACCTTAATTCAATGAGATAATCAGCACACATTTACCCACTACCAAGAGTTTTCCAACCATCTGCAAGGCGGCAGAGCTAACTGCCTATAAAACAACTGGTAGCATGCTGACATGTCCTCACATCCCTCATGTCAATGAAAATTTGTCTCTTAGCAACAGCTAAAAAGAAGCCGAACTTCCAGAAATATTTTAGATGCATCATGAGCCAACAATTTCTTCGTAAGTGATTTTGACTGCTACTGATCTCCAAACAGATGTCTACTCTAATTGGTAAAATCTATTAACGACATACTTAAAAAAAAAAAAAAGAGAAGAGTCAAGTTGTCATGACTTAAGAAAGCAATAACAATGGGAGTCATTATGGCTGTGCACATAAAAGACAAAAGCTAACCTTATTTAAAGCTGCTGCCCTCGCAATGATATCGGTAACAACAAAGCAAACAAAATGCATGTGTTGTGAGGAGAAGAGAAAATTTGCTATTAAGGCTGTTGTCAGAAATTGAAGGGTTAGACACAAGTCTGCTAAAAATCAAGGTCAACATTTTTGAGAGGAAAGGCAAAATAAGAGATTCAAGGTTAAAACCAGTTTAGTTACTAAAACTATTTTAGGGTTCCCTCCCCTGCTACACAGGGGTGAGAAAGTTACTTCTGTTCTCCAATTAAGAACACTAAGATACAAATATCTTAACTAAGTTAAAAACCAAACTTTTAAGGCATCAAGCTTTACAACTAAATTCCACAGAAAACTTCTAAGAAAATTTGAAATCCACTTGTTTTCTCAAAACTCGCTTGTATTAGCAAAATATCAAGCAATTACAATTTTACTACCAAAGATCAGGAAATGGAAAAAGCTTGTCCTCAGCTATATTAGCAGCTCTACTCCAGAAATCAAGTCTTTCAGAGGTGTCTTCAAAATACATCCAAACAATAATGAGAAAGAAACAATATAAATCATTAAGATTCAGTTTTATGTCAGCAGATTATGGGCAGTTCTGTTTAGAACTACATACAGAAAATTAATTGTGGTATGTTCACACAATGAAGCCTGAACATCCAGCTTTTGTTGTTGTTTTCTTAGGCAGAATAGAGCTGCCAGCTGTCAAAGTCATTTTCTCAAATAAAGTCAACTCTGGCAGGTTTATTAACATAAAAACAGATAAATAAGTTTTATTTCTAGTCTAACTCTGAAAACTATCCATACCTTTTCCAAAACAGGCTGAAGGTGTCTAACAAACATGTTGAAAATGTTACTTAAGAAGGCAGATTATCAACGAGAAAGAGAGGTATCAAACAAAATTCCAGTACATCCCTCTCCCACCACTGGTATCTTCTAAGAGACATAAAACAAACAAAAAAAAAAACAACCTGTCAATCCTGGGCTGGACAGCAGCCACAATTATTTCCTTAAATTCACAGGCAGAACTGAGGTACCATCTTGAATTCAGAGCGGTATAGGAAGTTGGGAACACAGGGGAAGATTCCTCCAGTGGTTTATTATTCCAAATAAACAACTCCCACCACCCATCTCCTGTTCAGATCTGAAAAGACTTCTAAAACTCTGCTGAAAAGCTGAAAACATGCCTGCAAGATGAGCAGCTACTCACAGGTTTTAAACACAGTGCACAAATGCATGAAGTGGAAACAACTGCCCATCACCACGTAAATTCCAAGTGGCAAAGCCCAGAACAGAACTCATGTTTTCAGATTCCTAGCTCTTAAACAGTTTTCAATGAATGTAAAGCAGAAGGACTAGCTAAAGCCAGGATTTTTTTTTAAACACCTACTGCATTCCATGTTTTATCCAAGGTAGTATCTTTAACTTTTAATCACGAACGGTTAAAGTTAAATGCATAGATCTAAGGAGGAGGAATTGCTTGACTACAATGGAAGCTGTCACCTTTACAAATGTAGTAGTTTAAAATTTGTTTTAGTAACCTTTAGAACCATTAAAAGACATAAGTACCTATAACTTCCTTCCTCAAGAGTATGGCAAACAAGCATGTCAAGAGACCCAACAAGAGCAATTCTTTAAAATAGCCACAGAAGCACAAGTCACTAGTTTCTAAGACAGTGTGAGCTCCAATACTTTTCAATGTAGTTAAACATATGCACATACAAGCACAGTAACAGACCATTCTGTATGCACATAGCACGTGCTGCCAACTTGAGAATCTGTCCTGTAAGTGGTTTTCTCTAGTCAGTTCTTGACTGATCTATCTATAATTTTAGACCTTCAGAAAACATCTGTAACGCCTGAAACATCTGAATGAAAGCTTGCTTTGCTAAATCAGCAGAATGTGTGCCAAACATGTCGAAATAAATAGAAATTGTTTTTACTATACAATTTTCCAATATTAAAGCAGCATTAGTATTTGTAAAACAGCATTAACAAGTTTTCACAACTGGATAAAGAGGGAAGGGAAGAGAACCGGACAGTTCAAGGCAGAGCAAGAATATTCATGTCAGAAAATACCATGTTTATGTATAACCCCATTGTTTATAAATATACACATGGAGGTTTATGTAATAAACTGATTGATAACCAAATTCTTACTACAGGAGTCAATACACTGTCCTCTTCCTCTACCACTAACATTCTCGTTAACCTGACTCCCACAGCAGGTATACTAGTGTTCAGAGGACAAGAGAAAAAACAAAGTAGGAAACGAAAGCTGAGTATCTTTTAAATTTCTAACAGAAGGGGGGGATACAGCAGCTTTTATATGTATAGAACTTGTTAAGTTCAGTGATTATAATGGAGATTACTTTGGTCTTGAGAATTTTTTTAGGCTCAAACACTGCCTTTTTCATCACCCTTTAACCATATTTTTGTATAACCCCTTTGATAACTACTGCTCATTATCCACTAATTCTAAACACTTTAGAGAATTCCACAGCACTTGCAAGTTAGACGTTATTCACATTTTTACAGAACAATATAAAGGACAACAGTTCTCCAAGCAGCACCAGATAAGGTATCCACACAACATAATGGTGGCTTCAGACCCAGACTCCTGGGTCTCGTATATAAAGCTAGAAGTTCTGCAACTTTAACTTCTTATTTTTCCAGACTTCAGGGAGTCCCAAGAAAGCATAAATCAGGATGTTCATTATTCTTAATGCAACACACACACAAAATGCACTTATGAAAGAAACTTTAACCACAAAAACCAAATACACACATGCTGTGAATTCTCCAGCAACGGTTTTCCCAGGTGAAGCTTCAATCCCTCTTAAAACTTCTTTAGCTTACACTTTGGCTATTTGATGCAACTGTCTGTAAATCTTCATCATCATAGTCTTGCATAAAGAAACTATACTTTCTGGTTAATAAACCAGCCAACAGTTAGAAGAAGCAGACAAACTTCCAATTCAAGTTGAAATAGAACACTTGTGGCTGGGAGGGACCTCTGGAGCACATACCCCAACCTACCACTCAAAACAAGACCAGACTCAAATCTCCCCTCAAGTTACTCAGGATTCTGCCTAGTCAAGTTCTGCCCGCCTCTGAGGATGCAGATTCCACAGCCACTCTGAGCCCCTGTTCCATGTTTCTCCATCCTCACCAAAAAGGATTTTCTCCATCTATCTGGAATTTCCCTTGCTGCAACATGTGTTAGCTACCTCTCATCCTTTTGCCATCTGAGAAATAGTGGTCTCCATCTTCACCAGAACCACCCAATAAATAGTGTTGAAAGGGGAGCTTTAACACAACAATCCTACACAAAGACAAAAAAATTCTACACATCTACAATAATTTTATCTTGACTATACTTATTTCAACTGTTACTTTTAACTACTTATTCATTAGTTAAGAACTGTATGTACTCAGTGTCTGAAACATGGGTGCCACTGACATTTGTCCCTTATTGAGCCAAATGCAAACACTGCTAGTTAATGTTGCCACGGATACATGGACATTACATAAAAATTAATTCTGAAAACTACAGTCAGTCATTTTCATCATTTTGGAAAAAAAAAACAGAGCTGTGAAATTGAAGTCAACTTCTAAACACCACTGGTGATGAAATTAAATGCTAGAGAGCATGTGGAAACTGTGTGGCAAACTTCTCAGCTTATGCTAGCCCCCACTTCTATTAAGGATTCTTCTTAGAGGAGGAAACACCAGCCATGCCTCCCAGACAACTTCACCAAGACCATACACAGCTCTTCTCTTGTGCTAGAGTCCTGCTTGTAATTAAAAACACGTCTCAAGCCTACTCCATCTAGTACTGCATCAGTAGGTAACTGACGGCTGTACCACCACAGCCACGAGGGGAGATAAATGGGACTCTGCCCCCCTAGAGGTGAAACACCTGAGAAAGCAGGAATTCCTGCACATGTCTATCCATTACTGCAGAGACAAGACACAAGAGTTGACAATTTACAAGTCTGCAGTTTCCCTCCCCCAAGGACTTTTCCCTCATGTAACATCTTCTCAGCAGCGCAACCTGAAGTCACAATAATCCGCACAAACCCAGAACTAAATGCAGCAGCCCTGGAGTTGCCTACGCAGACATCCCTTTAACAGTTCACACCGCTCATATTGTAAGAAGGCTGCCTGTGCCTGCAAATTCAAAACTTTAAGCTCTTCTGCAAGAGCTTGGAGAGGGGGGAAAAAAAAAAGAAAAAAGAACAAAAAAACCCCCGGAAAAACCAACCATGGGAATATCTAAGTGACACCAGTTATAATTTCCCTCAGTGATGAGGAATATAAGCAGACAACACACACACACACACACACAAGTGATTTTGCAACCGCAAGAAATCATACTACTTTACAAGTTGATTTGTCTCGTATCAGGTAACCACAAAGGACAGCAGTGGATCCGCCAGCTAAACGCTGCTTGATTTGATGTGCACCATCCTCAAAATTCTACAGCCACAATCTGAGCCCTAACAGTGTCGTTCCAGTAAACAACAGCAACTCCCTCAGTTTGGTTCCAGAATGTCCCAGTGCCCTGACTTGACACCGGCCCTCACAATCATAGGAACTACGGGCCTGTCCTTATACCCGGGCAAATGTAGTCCTAAATACAGAGAAGAGAGCTGCCCTTTGAAAGATGATGCTAGCAGGACTACATAAATGGATTCAAAGTTGTAAAGACAACTTTACACCAATTGAGTAATTCTTTTCTCAATGCTAGCTTGAAGTTATTTCAAAAGCGACAGTCTTTTGTCATTTCCAACCACCAGACTGGAAAACTACAGTTCATTAGCGATTGATCTACACCTGGAGATCTTTCTTGAGAAAAAAATCATCTGTCAAAAATAGCAGACAATCTCAACTGCAAGTTATCAAGGTTTTTCATCACCTGTTTTATAACAAAGTTCCTGCACCAACAAGAAACAACATGGAATTGTTAACACATTTCAATCACCACAGAAGAAACACCCAAGAGTCAAGACTATCACTATTATTGTACATAAAGAGGAAAGACACTTAAGATAGGTAAGGATACAGCACTGAGGAAAATATGCAAGGCAGTTGTCATATCTAAGGCAGACTTCTGGTATTTCTGTATTCTGGAAGGAATCCTGACAAAGGAGATATCATGTACTGAGTAGTTTAAAAGAATAATCTTGGAGAAAAAATGCAAAGAGTAAAACCTCTGACTGTAGTTCAGGAATCAAATGTCACTCCCAGTTAAGACAGAAGAGTTCACAGAAAATAGCACAGATGAACAAACACAAACAGAACTGCTGGAACTACACAGGATTTCTTTAACTCACTGCTGTCAGTTTCAATACAGGACTCGCCGCAGTACATCACAGCAATTAATTTTGAAGAGAAGCTACCAGGGGAATCAAATTTTAGCAAGCCTTAGGATTAAACAGCTTGCAGTATAAGGTTTGGACTCACTCCGTGCAGTAAACAAGAATCATGAGCACATCATGCAGAACTATGCTCCGAAATACCCAGCTTGGGGAAAAAAGGATGAGGAGGGTCTTCCCTGATGGTTCTACAGGAAACTGCAGACAGATGACCTGTTCGCAGAGACTAAGTCACTGACACCAGAAACCAGAACCCAACCTCCTGCCCACCCCGCCTTATGAAGGAGCAGACCAATCTAACTTAGGAAATAGCAGTTTTTCATTTCCCTCCCACCATGCAATTCAAGAAAACTTCTACAAGCATGCTTCTTGGTTTGATCCAAATGTGCTGAATCGTAAAATACAAGAAAGCCCCAAAAGCCTGATATACCTATCTACCGTGGTATTAGCTGCTCCTCCACGGTATGGGATGACAAAACTTTTCCACTTCAGTTTTAAATGCTCAAAAGATGAGGTAAGTCATTCTCCAGTTTCTGGTAAGCTCCAGTATCTCAAGTGTGAATAGGATCCATTTCTAAGTGTTCACTTGGCTTATGCATGGAGTAGGTACTTTTAGCATTTCAGAAGCTACAGGGACAGCAGAGAAATGAGAGCGAGCAGCAGCACCTAGCAATCGTCCCAGAACTTCAAGGACAAGAGCTACATGCACTGAGGTACAGGCCACCCTTCCCAGAAATAAAGGTATCTTGTGAATTGAGATGACAAGAAGCACAAACATAAGCGTTATTGTTTCTCAAGTAATGCTAACATTCCTCAGTCTTTTGTCACCATGAAGATGTTACATAGGGGAGAAACACAGGTTGTCTCTAAAGACAATAGTATTTTGTGGATTTACAAAGTTCAAGCCGAGATTTCATTTTTCTTTTTTCATACCCCTGTCTAGAGTTTCTTCAACTGTAGCACTGCTGACACTCTCTTACAGAAACTTACCTATGCTGCATTTTGGTGCTCAGACTCACCCTCGGGAATGCAGACTCCATGTAAAGCCAGCTCCAAAGTTAAGCATTATGAATATTTCCATATGTGTAAATCAGTAAGGTACATCATGTAGCACTTCCTTTCAGCCTAACTTTTCTGCTTCTGCTCACTGGCAAGTCTAGAGGCCAGAGGGAACAAGGTAGAGCAAGCAAAGAAATCTCAGCCAACAGTCTCTTGTTGCCTACCCACAGGAAGGCAGGAAGCCGAAAAACTGAGCAGGGAGGAGCCTAGATGCCAAAAAAGCAATTCTCTATAGATTGGCCCTTTGCCTGAAAGACAGAAGGAGGAACACCCAGTGTCTGCACTGGCATAAGCTACATACCAGAAAACTGAAATTCAACCCATGCCAAGTTACACTTTGAAAAGCTAAGTGTACGTAGGCCAGTGAAAACAAAATTAGATATGAGTTCAGAGTATGAAAAATTAATAAAACAATTTGGTTTTGCATGAAAGTCAGCTTAGAAAGACAAACTGAAAGTGAAAGGGGGTTTACTAAAAATTTTCATGCCAAGAATCAGATAGAAACAACTATTAACACAGCTGCTGAGCTGTTCGAGAGTGTTCAGGAGGACCAAGAAAACGCTCTATTGATCAAGTCATCTCTATTTGCACTGCATCTTTCAAAGTATATTTTAAGTAGTAATTATTCCAAACATAGCAAAGATGTAACCACTAAGATATACTACGCATTCCCACAGTCCTCTGAAAATGTTACAATGGCCATTGCCTTTTCACCTTTTAAAGCTGGATTTATCCTTTTAAATTACGTTTTAAAAGAAGTAAATAAAGAGCCTACAAACATCTGCTTCTTCAGGCTTACAGTCACACAACACTCATGCTCAGGAGATGGCTAACTCCTAAGACCTAGTCGGTTTCATGCACTTCCCAAACTGCAGAACCTTCCTAGTGCTTGTCCAAGTGACAAGGAAAACCAGGAACGCAGCACACACCCACAGAAAACACCACCCTTACTGCCATTCTGCAGCTGACACTGTTAAAGATAAATTAAACACCCATTTAAAGACTAACCATAACTTTCAAATACCCCTTTACTGCTGCACTTCCAGAAGTGCATTTTAATGCATCAAAGGCTTATCGAAAAGTTAAGTATCACTCAACACGTTCAGGTTGATTTTCCTCTCTGTTCACACCCCTTCCTACTATGTTATCAGTTTTTACACTGCACTTTCTGATTAACATACTCATACAGCCCTTTTCAGAAGATGCTGGGTGAGAGAAGGTGTGAAGCGCAAGAGAGAAAATATCTATGCAAGCTACTCTGAACATAAGGAAGAACACATAAGAGCAGTTAAATTGTTAAAAGTAACTATGCACTGCAATATAGTGAAGTGCACAAGATCAAACTACTGAGTGACAAATTTCCTTATTTTTCTGCTTTCTTTTGTGTGTGGTTTTTGTTTTGTGTTTGCAGGAAAAAAGAAAAACCAAACCATTACAAGTCTTCATCCTAATGGACTCCACTGTTTTCATTTTCCCTTCAAGGTTAAGGTGGCTCCACCTCTGACTGGAGGCTGGTCCTTTAACGCACCAATTTAACACTTTAAAACAGGCATCTTTTGAAGTGCTTTGATTCAAGTTACCTGTACACATCAGGTTAGCAGGTACTGTAACCACCAGAATATTTAGGATAACTGGGATGTCCTTCTGAAATGTAATTTATACCATTCATCACACTATATGATGTGCAACCTGGACACTGTATAGCTGATGACAGCCACAGAACCTTCCAATGGAATCAGTCCTTCCTGTGAGCCTTGTGCTTCATTTCATTTCATACAGAAGTGAAAAAGCAACCCTCCACACACACTAGGGAATGGATAGGGGTGGAGGAAGAAAAGATTTAAACAGCTGCGCTGCGTACTCCCTCTTCCTGGAACTCAGAGTTGACACACCTTTGCCCAAATCCAGAAGAGTCAGGATAACACTTGAAGGAAACATACCATTTCTGCACAAATGCTTCCTTCCAAGCCTATTACCGGTTACAGGAGGAAACATGGCAATACAAGCTATATTGCTGTAACTGCAGCTATTTCTGCATCTAATGAAACAAGCGGACTATATTTAGTTGCACTGGATCACCCAGTTAATACAAAGACAAGAAAAGCAGCTCCACATCATCACCACCAACAGGAAAATTTAGCACTTCCAGCTCCCTGNCACAGTCAAGGCTCTGGGTCTGCAAAGCTAACTTCAGTGGCACTGCACTGCAGTCTTCTCAGTGCATTAGATACTCTGATGCCTTTGGGGGTCTGGGGGAGGAAAAGAAAAAAACCCCACCAAAACAAAAAACACACACACAAAAAAAAAGACCACCACACACCGGCAGTACTGTATCCCTTCTGATCACCTTTTACTCACTCGCGAAGAAAGGTTCAGAGTCTGCATTTGGCACTATGAGCTTTAGAGTTCAGACTGCCAAAGAAAGAGCTCTGATACACTTCTGATGCGCTAAATCTTTTAACTGTCTCATCCTGATGAGATGTTAATTATGCATTAAAAGAGTCAAAATTATACAAACTTCTGCAGTCATCTAAACACACTTCTGCACACCCTCCTGTTCTTTCTTCTCCTCAGGGAAAGTCAACAGAAGAGATACTTGAACTTCACCTCTAGTATTTAAAAAAAACCCCAAACAAACAGAAAGAGCCACCCAAACAAAAA
>WEKW01008595.1:2135-25304 GCA_013389905.1 Sula dactylatra
AAGTACGGTTGTGAAGCAAATGTAACAAATCATCACAAAAAGAGATTTGTGCAGTCTGTAATAAATGAGACAGAAAGTAATTACACTATATACACAGTGAAACTTTTTTAGAACAATATTTTTAGCATTTATCACCTACATTGATATTACAGTATAATTATTTCTGCAATATACACAGAGGCCAACCACTCTGAATATGCACTTAAGTTCTTCAGATACTCACATGTATTGAAGAAAGATGGCTTTTCACAAATACTTTAAAAGTTTAGAGAAAAGGAGAAATGTCACAAGGAAAGATTCCCAGATGCCAGCACTCACTGCAGAGAGATTTCCTGAACTTAATTACCTAAAACGCAGTGCTGATTTGCTGAAAGATGTGTAGTATTGGAGCACAGTTAATTAGCACAGAAAGGCTCAAGGGGCTTCACACCAATTTATATCACCTGGGTAATGAGGAACACAGGAATAAAAGACTTCTTGGGTCACTGACTGCACTCCTGTGCAATCACAGACAATCAAATCATATAATCTTAAATCAAACTGCACTGGATACCTCCTTCCATTTTGTTGGTGAGCCACTGGTAATTCCTCTTCAGTTCTGATTTTCCAGGCATATTTGCACCCTTTCAAGCCTCTGAGGGTCTTTACATTTACAGACTAACTTTACTCATGGCCTGTTTATATTCATTTGCTTTTAAGTCAGCTCTGCCCTTTAAGCTTCAAAAGCTCTTTCCTGTCTAGTATTTATCCCTTCCTCAGTGCAGAGAAATAAATCATACCCACTTTCATTTTTTGTTTTTCTATGACAAACAAGCTTTTAGCGTTGTCCCAGGGGAATGAGCTTTCCATTCTCTTTTCATTCTAGTGGACATTTTCTTCATCATTTCTAGTTTGAAATTGATCTCTCATGAAGGGAGGTGGCCAGAATTTTAAACAATCTTTCAGAGGTCTGATCAGTGCTTTGCATAACAGCATCAAAACTCTCCTTTCTCTACAGAAATGGCTCTCCAATATGCCCGTATTGGAGAGATAGAATTGTATTCACCATTTCCATGTCACATCACAATGATAACTCAAAAACATTCAAACATTGACTACCAAGCATTGCAATTCCCTCTCTCCTTCATTTCTACCTTTTAAAGTGCTATGGTATGACAGATGTTCTTCTCATTAGTCCCTAAATGCATGACTCTGCACTTTGTATTATTACATCTTTGCCATTTTTATTACTTCATTTCTCAAGGTCCTACACCTCTCTACAATATTCCAGTTCTATCTTTATGTCTGAAATGCTTCTCAGGTTCTACCATCTGCAAATTTTGTTAGCGCACATCTACCCTTTTTTTTCCTGCCAATATTGTAAATTTGAATACTTAATTCAAGGAAAGAAAAAAACAAAACTTTTTTAGATATCTCTTAAACAAAAGAAATCCCGTTCTACAGGCAGCCACCCTGTAGCCTATGACTTCTGCCACTAGAGTCATTACTCCAATTAAGCATTTCTTTGCTTGCTTCAAAATTTTTTTATACCAACTCCTAAATTCTTTGTCTTTGCTAGTAACTTCCCATGAGGCCCTAAAACACTGTACAGCAGTCCCAAAAGATTAGGTATTTTGTCTAAGTCTGGAACACCGATTAGTAATCGCTCAGCTTACACTGGATCTCTTTACGTAAACGTTGTTTTCCAGCTCATTTACTTCCAGTCCATTAATTTTTCCTTCTTTCAAGCATCATTCTCAAGTCCTGTATACTACTAAAAGAATAAATAAAAATATTTTTTTCTTAAACAAAATGTCTGTTTTTTTCTTTCTGCAGTCTGGGAGTACTATCCCTGCCTTGTGTGAGTTTTTAAGATTTTAATTCTTTGTTATATACACAGTTTCATGTGCCATTTATTTATCTTTCTGAGGAACAGTTTACATTGTTTCAGTTTAAACACAGTAATCGCACTAAGTTTTACCTTAACTTGTCCACGTGTTTTTTAGCTATCACTTTTTTTTGTTCCTCTGTTCAGCATAACTGACACAATTGAAGCAAAGCATTAATTTAGCTCTGAGTCAGAACACTTGTTTCCTTGACTGCAACTTTTTGCATGGTGGCCTTTTTCTACTTCTCTTGTTTTTACTTTAATTTTATAAATAACATCTTCATATTTGTTTAGCTTTCCTTGGCAAAGGTGACTCAACCCTATCGTCTCTGATTTTGAAAATTAACAGATGAGATAAGCAATGTAATAAGGTCAGTACCTGCACTCATTCATGCTGTAACAGTTCTGAAGAATCAATTAGTCCTTGAGCTCATGGCAACACAGACCCTGCAAGAAGGAAACTCTGCAACCCCAATAAGCCAAGGACAAAAAGGTTCTGCGACACAGGGAACTGGTGATCAAAATGGTAATTGTCTGGGTAAACATGCTATCATAGTTTGATAGCCTGTTATGATGACGGGCTGCAGTCAGGTCCCCTTTGAAGCTGAAAGCATCAGAAGCCAGAACTCCTAATTGAAGTTTGCCAGGGGTTTTGCAGGAGCAAACATGCCAAACAAAGAAACTAAAGCTGTCTCTCAATTAAAAGGATTACTTAAGATCACCCGGGGCCACCTATTTTTGAAAACTGTTGGTATTAGCAGCAGGCAATGAAGGCATAAAACTAAAGGGAGCGGGAGTAGCGCACGCACGTGCAGCCAGGCACAGCCCTCGTACAACGGCTCAAGGGCCAGTGAGGATCTGGCTGCTGCAGCCTCACTC
Source organism: Sula dactylatra (assembly GCA_013389905.1). NCBI lineage: Eukaryota > Metazoa > Chordata > Aves > Suliformes > Sulidae > Sula > Sula dactylatra. The sequence continues at coordinate 4,882 of WEKW01008595.1, forward strand.
AAACACAGAAGTTCTGATCAAAACATGAACAAAACAGTGCAAATCATACAACTCAGCAAGGACTGCAACCCTGTACACGAGTACTGTGACAGACGTCACTGATATGTGCTTAAACTTGTCTGGAACCAAAAATTTAAGTCTGGAAAACTTCAAAGCCTTCCTTGATTTAAAGAGCTCTATCCTGTTTATTAGGCAACAGGAACGTATTTTACTATTTCTGGAAAAGGCACGTACATGCATTTGCACAGGTCCTTCCTAAAGTATTTTCCACCTCAGGCTGACAGTTTGTTTCTTCTGTGCAGATGAGAGCATTGCTTCATAAGCAAGTTCAGCACTTTTTTCCAGAGGTTAGTTTCTACCTTCTTCAAAAGCTGTGGAAGAAAACCTTGGACCCTGGGCCTGCCAACAAGGAAGTTTTATTCAGGAATATGGTGTGTCTAGTACAGGGGATTTTCTTTACTAACAGTGAGAATCCTACCCTAGCTCAGGGTTAAAACTCATCTGCCATGTTGAGAACTTAGCTTTCCAGTCAACTTATATTCAAGTGTATATGATATTGATCTCTCTCAAATGGTTTATCCTGTCTCTGTTTCTTTTCTGGAAAATAATGCTATTTTTCTCCTTCCGGTCATGAAATTAAAACTTCAGGATGGCCTCTCCTTTCATTCTACTTTCTTCTTTCCTAAAACTTTCCGGGACATCAAGAATAAAGGCTGTAATTTGTAACCAGCATTCAGCCAGAGTGCTTCAGCAGACAACCTTTCCAAAGGGCTACAAGAGTCCGTGACGGTTCAGCGTGGGATAGATCCCAGTTTGATAGGGGTTCAGTCCGTGTGTATGTGCATGTGTGCTCTCCAGCCCCGTACCAGGAAGCAGGTAGGTGGGGTTATGCATAGGAGACAGGAGAAAGGGCTTTAGGGAGAAACCATTCTCTGATAGGTAGACCACCTTTAGAGATTAAACAAATCTCTCCATCAGGCAGAGGGGATTCCTGTGAGTGTCTGCTGCTGCCTCTTTGCAGGTGTCTGCCAGCGGACACCTGTAAGGCCACTGACTGCAGCATTACTTTAGCAACCATGGAAATTGCAGTCTGGCAAACCGGGTATCTCCCTCGCAGCACACAGGTCTGCCCTTCACACTGTCTCCTAGCTGGGTTCTGACCCCATAATTTTATTTATTTCTGCGAAGAACCCTACTGCATCCTGCACATCACTAAGATAACAAAAGACTCCAGTATTCATTTCACATGTCAGTTTTTCATATTCTTTATTTCAAACACCAATTTCCTCCCAGTGTATCAGTAGTAATTATTACTCATCTCGGCAATGACTATTTCAGCTTGAAAATATGGTCTTGAAAAGAGCAGAATGATACTCTGATTTAAGGACCCTGCCAGCAACATTAGCATTACTAGTTTACATGAGTAATATGAACATCATCTTTTTTAAAGGACTATATTTCTTCTGTCCTCCTCTGGCAAGGCTATACATTAAAGGAAAAAAATGTGTCAGAACAGATAAAAGACCTTTTTGGAGATCTATTGTGTTATATTTGTTAATGGAAAATACCAGTTCCATAAAAAACCATTGTCATGGTTTAACCCCAGCTGGCAACTAAGCACCACCCAGCCGCTCGCTCATTCCCCCCGGGTGGGATGGGGGAGAGAATCAGAAGGGTAAAAGGCAGAAAACTCATGGGTTGAGATAAAGACAGTTTAATAGGGAAAGCAAAAGCCTCGCATGCAGGCAAAGCAAAACAAGGAATTCATTCACTACTTCCCATTGACAGGCAGGTCAGCCATCTCCAGGAAAGCAAGGCTCCATCCCATTTAATGGTTACTGGGGAAGACAAACATCATAACTCTGAACGTTCCCCCCCTTCCTTCTTCCTCCAGCTTTATATATGCGGAACATGACATCATATGGTATGGACTATCCCTCTGGTCAGTTGGGGTCAGCTGTCCCAAATGTGTCCCCTCCCAACTTCTTGTGCACCCCCAGCCTGCTCATTGGTGGGATGGTGTGAGGAGCAGAAAAGGCCTTGACTCTGTGCAAGCCCTGCTCAGCAGTAACTAAAACATCCCTGTATTATCAACACTGCTTCCAGCACAAACCCAAAACACAGCCCCATACTAGCTACTGTGAAGAAAATTAACTCTATCCCAGCCAAAACCAGCACAGACATTAACATTGATTTGTTACATCCAGCATCTTATGAAATTAGAATGAGGATTAAAAATCACAAGCAAATGACAAATAATTTAATTTTTAGCATTTCTACAGATAGTCTCTTAACTCATCATAGGATGAAATAACCACTCTGCTGAAGCAATCATACCACAGCTCTTGTTTCTACCTCCTCTCCCGCTACCATTGCCATTCTTTTTGGCTCACATTCTTGTCTTTCTTTAGTTTCTTCACTAGTTCCCTTGTTTCTCTGCCAGTCTTTGAGGATAGAGCCTGGGGGCAGAGGACAAATTGGTTGGACTGGCAATACCTGGCACTTGTGCTCACAGCTTGTTGCACCAAAGCCAGCGAGCTGTTTGCAGAGACTTCACTCACTTTCGTATCATTTTGTTCACTCACCCGTTGTTCCAGCATCCCATTGCCAAGTCCTGCAAGCACAAATCCTCCTCTTGCCCTTTCCTCACTATCCCCCTGCTTCGTCAATTTACTTTTTCCACTGTGAGCAGCCTGAGAAGGCAAAGTCAGTTCTGATGAATACTGATTTAACTTTTTTTCCCCAGAAAAGTCTAATTATGCATCTTCCCTGTTTTCTGAGAAAGGCACATGCAAAGCTTTGCAAAATACCATGCATGACGGATTAATAAGGTGTCCCTGAAGTTTTCAAAATGACATACAAAAAACCCAAGGTAAACGATGTATTTGAATCTCTCTTTGCTTTCAATATTCAGGAAGACTTCTCCTCAGATCAGCACTAAACAACTGTATCTATTATTTACAGGTTGCCACAGCCTTTTCTTAAGAGATCCACAGCACAGAAGCAATGGCTGTGGGTAAGGCAACAGTGAAGATACCGCACAGCTAGTGCCTTAAGGCATTTCATAATGAAGGTAAAATTAGAGAAGCAATTCTTTTGACATCCATAGGACTGAAATCTTCCATATAAGACAGCACATTCTGTGATTTGTTTTTCTCCTATTCAAATAAACTGGGAACTTCTGCAAATAAAGCAGGAGCAAGGCTTTCTTTTCAGGATAAAGCCAGTCTCCCTTCTGAGCTTATAGCCAGCAGAGTTGCTTTTTTTTTTTTTTTTTTTAATTCACTGGAAGAACCAGAGTATGATTGAAATGGGAGGAACAGGTGAAAACTGCAATACCTTCCTCTATGAATGCGTTATCAGATGGCTGCTGTACTTACAGCAGTCTTTTGCAGTAAGAGGGAATAAGCAAAAACTTTTTTCTGTGCACAAAATTCAGGATGAACAGAATTCCTTCTTTACACCATCACTCTTCTTCCATATACTCCATATCTACAGAGTATCTGCAGCAGATGTCTGCACTGCTTGAAAGACGGATGATTTTAGTGTAATTTAGAGATACTTCCACTGTTTTCTTCTAATCTTTTACAAATAGCCTCTAGATCAGTAATTTTCAGAAAGCAAAGACATGGGCATAATTCAGATTAAGCATGTTCTGGGAAAATGCACTGAGGATGCCTTGCTCCCTGCCCTGTCCCACTCCTCCCGGGTTTCCCAGAAGTCAACTCTCAGATCGGGCAAAACTCGGTTAGAGTAAATAAATTGATTTTCACATTACAGTCATTCAAACTCAGTCCTTTGCTGTTTTATAGCTAAGTCTTGTACCTGGTGAAATTACTTTAGATTTCATAACAGTATCTTTAGCTAGGTTTCTGAAAGCTTGCTTGGTGAAAAAGAGACAGCTGGCTTTCCATATCGTTTTGATTGACCTGTTATTTCACTCTGGCATTGTGTAACTCTGTCCCAAGGTAAGGAAGAAATCTCTTTCTCTACCTTTTCAAACAGTATTCCCTTCTGCTTTCTTGTGCACTCATAATGTGGAGTCCAGCCCATGATAATATCACCAATTTTCAGCTGTGCATTGTTCGCTCTTCTTTAAGGTGTGACTGACCCACACTGCTGATTCACGTAGGAGTGCCACACTAATCCTGGTATTCAAACAGCTAGAAACAGTGTCGTTTATGACTATGCTCTTTTACAGAGTTTTCAATCCACTGAACAGTGTACTTATTCCGTCAGTCAGTCAGCGAGGGACACAGTGGTGGTTAACATTAAGTGCCATGGCCGAGTACGTGTTGACGAGGGAAAGGAGGGTTCCTGGAGCCAGGGGAACCCGTGGACGTGCAGAGAGACCCCACGGGAGCCAGCAGATCCCATGAGTGGGGCTGACACGATGGGGACGTGGCCAGGAAAACCTGTGGGAAGTTTAAACGGCCCCCAGGGAGTGTGAGTGACCAGGAGCGGGTGACTGGGAGGGGCAAACAGGGTGTGGCACAGCAGTTCGTGCAGGCAGGGCCCTGCCACTTCAAGTGGAAGCTGCGACCTACTCGCAAGGAGCTGAGAACAGCAGGAGCCATGGTATCCACCTGGCAAAGAGCTGTGCCCTCAGTGTCCCTCATGGCCCCTCCAGCAGCAAGAACTGATGCAACTGCCCAAATGGAGCCTTGGAGGCAACATGCAGCCATCCAGGTCCTGGGCTGCAGGGTGTGCCTGAGTATCAGGCCAGTATCTGACAACAGCAGTGAGCCCACCTGTGGGAGATGCACCCACGTAAGGGAGCTGCTCAGCCTGGAGACAGAGCTTAGGGAGGAAGTGTCCAGGGTGAGGAGCATCAGGGGGTCAGAGAAGGAGATCAACTGGTGGAATAGTACTCTACCATCCCTGCCTCAGAGGGACCAGCACCAGCCAACCATGGCACAAGTGACAAAGGTCCCGCTACCTCCTCACCACAGGCAGAAGGAGGAAAACCAGGAGACAGGGGAGAATGGCAGCTCGGAGCGGCAGGCGAATCCACTCTCAGCATGTCTCACCTTCCCAGGTGCCTGTACACAATAGGTATGAGGCCCTGGAATTGGAAGGGTGGACAACTGATGATGTGGACAAAGGCCCTTCTGGGATGCAGGGGTCGTCTAGGCAGCTCAACCCCCGCATCACAACCACTCCTGTCAAGAAAAAGAGAAGGGTAGTTGTCATAGGTGACTCCCTTCTGAGGGGAACGGAGGATCCTATATGCTGACCAGGCCCAACCCACAGGGAAGTCTGCTGCCTCCCTGGAGCCCGGGTAAGAGAGATCACTAGGAAACTCCCTAGTTTGTTAAGTTCCTCAGGCTATTACCCGCTATTGGTTCTCCATGTTGGCAGAGAAGAGGTAGCAAGGAGAAGTCCAAAGGCTATCGAAAGGGATTTCAGAGCCTTGGGGTGGATGGTTGAAGGATCAGGTGCTCAGGTAGTACTTTCCTCCATCCTTTCAGTATCAGGGAAGAATACCGAATGGAATAGGCAGGCCCAGCTGATCAACACGTGGCTCCGAGGCTGGTGTCATCAGCAGAATTTCAGCTTTTTCGATCGTGGGATGGTCTATTCACTGCCAGGTCTGCTGACATCCAATGGGATGCAACTTTCTCAGAAGGGAAAAAGGGCTTTTGCTCAGGAGCTAGCAGGGCTGATTGACAGACCTTTAAACTAGATTGGAAGGGGGAAAGGGGCAGTACCAAGCTAGTCAGCGACAGGCAATTGGTAGACATGCCAAAGCTTGAGGAGCTGCATGCTAGTGAGACTCTTCAGACTGCTACACGTGGTGATGGGCACAATGAACTGCTCTTGGAAGTGTTTTTACACAAATGCGCACAGCATGAGGAACAAGCAAGAAAGGCTGGAAGCCTTGGCCCAGTCCAAGAAATAAGACATCACTGGCGTAAGTGAAACCTGGTGGGACGAGTCCTGTGATTGGTGTACCGTGATGGATGGTTACAAGCTCTTTAGGAGGGATAGGTGGGGCAGGTGAGGCAGGGGGGTGGCATTGTATGTAGTGGACGAGCTGGAATGCATGGAGCTTGCAGTTGGCAATGGCACAGTTGAGAGTCTCTGGGTAAGGATTAAGGGACAGACAAATAAACTGGATGTTGTTGTGGGAGTCTACTATAGGCCACCCGGCCAGGAGGATGACACTGATGAGTTATTCTTTAAGGAACTAAGGGATGCCTCTAAGTCATCTGCCCTTGTCCTTATGGGGGACTTCAACTTGCCAGAGGTCATGGGAATATCACACGGCTAGGGCAAACAGGTCCAGAAGGTTCCTAAACCATCTGGAGAACAAACTTCTTGGTTCAGGTACTAAGGGAACTGACCAGGAAAGGTGCCTTCCTTGACCTGTTGCTTATTAACAGAGAGGGCCTCATGGGTGAAGCGGAGATCAGGGGCTACCATGGCCACAGCGACCATAAAGCAGTCAAGTTTAGAATCTATGGTGACAGGAGGAAAGCTGCCAGCAAGACCTCAACTCTGGATACGAGGAGCGCAGACTTCAGGTTGCTCAGGGAACTACTTAGTAAGGTCCCCTGGGAAAAAGTTTTCAAAGGTGCTGGGGTCCATCTGTGCTAGTCACTTTTGAAGTACCACCTCTTAAGAGCACAGCAGCAGGCAATCCCAAAGTATAGGAAGGCAAGCAGGCGAGGCAAAAGGCTGGCTTGGCTGACCTGGGATCTTCTTCTAGAAATAAGGAGAAAAAAGAAAGTATACGGCCAGTGGAAACAAGGTCAGGTGACATGGGAGGACTACAGGGATGCTGATCACCACTGCAGGGAGGAAATACATGCGGCCAAAGCTCAATTAGAGTTGAAGCTGGCCAGTACTGTGAAGGACAATGAGAAGGGCTTTTTAAAATACATTAATGGCAAAAGGCAGAACAGAAATATCATTGGCCTGTTGCTTGATGAGAAGGTCACCTCACAAGCAGGGACACAGACAAGGCAGAGATGTTAAATGCTTTCTTCGCCTGGGTCTTCAACACCGATGGTGGGCTCTGTGACTCCAAGAGCCCTGGGCTCTGGGAACCAGACTGTGGGAACGGTAATCTCCCAATCAACCCTGAACTTCAGCAGGACTTGCTGCTCCAGCTAGATCCCTGTAAGTCAATGGGGCCTGATGCACTTCATCCAAGGGTACTCGAAGAGCTGGCTGATATCCAGGGGTACTTAAAGAGCTGGCTGATGCCATAGTGAGATGTCTCTCAATGATTTTTCAATGCTTTGGGGAATCTGGAGAGGTCCCAGTTGACTGGAAGCTGGCAAACATTGTTCCAATCTTCAAGAAGGGCAACAGGGATGACCTGGGTAACTATAGGCCCATCAGTCTCACTTCTGTGCCTGGCAAAATTATGGAGATTATTCTGGGAGTTACTGAAAAACACCTGAAAGACAACGCAGTCATTGGTCCCAGCCAGCACAGGTTCACAAAGGGAAAGTCCTGCCTAAGAAATTTAATCTCCTTCTATGACAAGGTTACCCACCTAGTTGACCAAGGGAAGCCAGTCAATGTAATCTTTTTGGATTTCAGTAAAGCTTTTGATACTGTCTCTCACAGGACACTCCTCGATAAATGTCCAGCATACAGCTGGATAAACACATAATACAATGGGTGAGCAACTGGCTGACGGGTCAGGCTCAAAAGGTTATAATAAATGGGGTTATATCGGGCTGGTGGCCAGTCACTAGCAGGGTTCCACAGGGATCCATCTTGCGACCAGCACTCTTTAATCTCTTTTAAATGACTTGGATGCAGGACTGGAATGAATACTAATTAAGTTTGCTGATGACACAAAATTAGGAGGAGCTGTTGACACTCTCGAGGGCAGAGAGGCCCTCCAGAGAGATCTAGACAAATTAGAGAGCTAGGCAATCACCAACCGTATGAAGTTTAACAAGGGCAAGTGCCGGATTTAGAACCTGGGGCACGGCAACCCTGGATGTACATTCAGACTGGGGAGCAAGAGGCTGGAGAGCAGCTCTGCAGAGAGGGACCTGGGGGTTCTGGTCAACAGCAGGTTGAACATGAGCCAACAGCGTGCCCTGGCAGCCAAGAGGGCCAACCGAGTCCTGGGGTGCATCAAGCACTGCATTGCAGCCAGTCAAGGGAGCTGACTGTCCCGCTCTACTCTGCACTGGTGCGGCCTCAAGTACTGTGTGCAGTTTTGGGTGTCACCGTATATTAAGAATATAAAGCTACTAGAGAGTGTCCAGAGGAGGGCCACGAAGTTGGTGAAGGGTTTAGAGGAGAAACCATATAAGGAGCAGCTAAAGTCACTTGTTTTTTTCAGCCTGGAAAAGAAGAGACTGAGGCAAGACCTCATCATGGTCTACAGTTTCCTCACAAGTGGAGGAGGAGGGGCAGGCACTGATCTCTTCTCTCTGGTGACCAACGATAGGGCCTGAGGGAATGGCAGGAAGATGTGCCAGGGGAGGTTTAGGTTGGATATTAGGAAAAAGTTCTTCACCCAGAGGGTGGTGGAGCACTGGAACAGGCTCCCCAGGGAGGTAGTCACAGCGCCAAGCCTAATGATATTCAAGAAGCACTTGGACAATGCCTTCAGAGACACAGTGTGAATTTTGGGCTTGTCCTATGCAGGGACAGGAGTTGGACTCAATGATCCTTGTGGGTGCCTTCCAAGTCAGGACGTTCTATGATTCTATTCATGCCAATGTGAAGTTATTTCTTGGTTAAGAATTCCCACTTAAGGGGTAAAATTCAACATTGATTGTATTGTCTCAATTAAATTATCAAATGTGTTATTAAAACCCAAAGAAAGTAGTATACCCTTCTGTAATGCACACACACATTCTTTTCTTGACAAACTAATAATTTCCAACACTCCTCTCTATCTCCCAGGAAAAGTTAGCATTTTCTAGCCAGCTAAATGCTTTACATGGTCACAACTGCAACTTTATGTATGACTTAACTTTGTAAATCAACTGTATCTCAGCCAATGATAAATGACCTGATTTAGACCTCACAATTTTGTCCTCAAAACAATCCATAATGCATTATATATTTTGTATAATATCCACTGAAACAAATGGCCTGGCTGTTCTTTATTTCAATGTGAAATTTTTTAGTTTGTTTGGGGTTTTTTGTTTTGTCTGGTCCCCCCCCCCCCGATTCTTCTTAAATTTTTCAGAGGAGCTGGAAACAATATATTGCCATCTGGACACCTTACACATAATCCATCAATGCATGATTTTAGATGGGTTGTTTCTAAGCAATTAAAAATTTTTTTGCCAATGGGGAAAAAAAAGATAAAATTATTTTTAAGCAACATAGGGGCTGGACTAGGGAATAACTTATCATCAAATAAATCTCTATAAAATATGAAAAGAAAGTTCATTTAACACTGACTTGAACATCAGGGAATCAAGGTTCAAGCTCATTCTTTTCCACTGACTTTTGCGCAAGCCTTGGAGATCATCTGGCTTTCTGTACCATTCCCTTTCACCTTGGTGTTGTGAGAATGAATACCTCAAAGATTGTGAGGTACTCGGATACTACACAGGGAATGAAATATAAGAGAGTTGAGAAAGTATTCTCTACAGGAAGACAAATAAGTAGAAAGCACTATCATGCATAGATCTTAAGTAGTGTAATTTTTTCTCAACTCAAAATTATTTGAGCAGGAAATTTCAAAAGCAGAAGGGATATCTGAGAAAGGAATGTAAACTGGGTGAGAAACCATGGAGTGCCTTTGAAAGCCTGCTCCTTGTCCTGCAGTTTGGATTCAGTATCTGGGTGCAGATGTTTCCAAAGGCTCAACCTTTCATTCCTGAGTAGTGTTAATGGGCTAGAAAGGCAATTAAACCTCTTGTTAAAAGAGAGATTTTATATTTCCGTACTATTCTATGTCTTTACTCCATAAATTGAGCATTAATTCTCACTAAAACCTGGCTGCCAACGTCTTCAAGATTACTAATAAGACTGGCTTGTTTCTGTACTAGTCATACATTGAATTAATATTCAAACCCCAGATCTTAGATTACACAATAAAAATGTTCCAATTATACATATATATATATATATACATAAAGCTACATATAACTTGCGTACCAAATGAAATAGGTACACTGTTTTAAAAGAGCTTCAGTGCTGAAATTCTAGTATCAGTTTGGAGCAGATGTCACCATCTGGATGCCTTCACTAGTATCTCTATGAGACCATTTAAGTCTCCTGACTGGCTTGTACACAGAAAGTAATTAGAATGAAGCACAAGGGATGGGATCCAACTGTGTTAAAATTAAGGTGTTTTCCTTCATTAAACTGAGCAAAGATGATAAAAAAAGAGACGAACAAATGAACAGACAATTTCAATTTGATGAACACCTTGTTTTCTTCCTCTTTCTTAAATTAATTTGGCAAGTATCTGTATGTTTTGTTTCCTTTTTAAATGCAGTATTAGTATTTTTCATCCAATCCTTTATTTTTCTTCTCTAATATAGTCAGTTATGTCACACAAGTTTTCTTTTATTTATTTATTTTTAAGCTAGCATTTACTAGCATTTAGGTTGGTTTATTTTCCACTTCCTTGATGTAGAAGCAGAAACCTCATTACCTATTATTTTGCTTGTACTGCTGAGTTATTAGTATTGTAAAATGGCAACATATTAAGGCAATATAAAATAACAATTAAGCTGACTTGAAAAAAGCAGGAATTCTAAAAAGAAAATAGAAAAGCTAAAGCTACCATTTTGAATATAATTGTCTTGACGATCCAAAGGTCTCTCTTCAATTATTCAATGAAATAGAAAAAGTGAATTGCAAGTTTAAAAAGAAAGAAACAAAAAGCTTTGGGCATAGGTAACAACACTATGACCATGTATTTTAGGTAAAAGTTCTCTGCTGGACTTTATAATCTCAGAATACAGTTCATAGGTACCAGATGAAATTACATACAGATATATCTAGAGAGACACCCACGAATATGAATACATAAATATCTATTTCCTTAAGTTTGTGTATTTTTTTAAGAACAGTTTCTGAGTGTCCTTCCATACTACTGATTCTCCTTAAAGTCCATTAGAGGAAGGAAGTTATCACCTATAGTCTTCGCTGACATTTCTTTCTCAGCAAGTTGTTCTCTTATTTACCTTACCTTTCTCTAGAAAACAAAGTGTGAATTTTCATGGTGTCTTGCTCCAGGTCCAGTATTTTAAATTATGTAAGATGGATTGCCTAACTTGTGCATTCCACAGAGTAGCTCTAACAGCTGTGATGGTGTTTCCCTGTTGCTTTACTTATTTATTTATTTTCTGATTGGTACTGGGATAAAATATTCTCAATTTTTTCTTCACTGTAGTACAAATGGAGCTGCAATGCATTATCAACCTGTTGCATTTAATTTCTAATTCTTAAAAGCATTCGACACAGTTTGATAAAATTGCAGAGATTTGCAGTCAATAATGCTAAAATAAAACTGTAAGAAACTGTAACAACAAAATTACCGAATTTTATTACAAAGACAGGACCGATATAGTGTTTTCATCTTGGAGAACACAGAATTCTTGCAAAAAAGTTTTGTAAGGGTCCTCAAACCAACTAGTATTTTGCCTTCCACCTTCATTCTGAGCTTGCAGAAAACTGTAAATCACATGTATCGTACTGTCTACACTAATAAAGAAATAGAAGCTAGAAGTATCTTCTGGCATTCGCTACAAATCTCTCTCAAATTAGCCAGTCTGACAAGCATACTCCTTAAGTTAATAGCACAGTACGCAATTATTTGAGTTATGAAAATGTTTTGCCCTTTCTGCTAAAGATCTTATCACGACTCGCTGGCAAATCATACTATTCTTTAAGTCGGTGTCTTTCAAATCTTCTCTACAAATCACAGACTAGTTTGGGTTGGAAGGGACCTTTAAAGGTTGTCTAGTCTAACCTCCCCCGCAGTGAGCAGGGACAGCTTCAACTAGATCAGGTTGCTCAGAGCCCTGCCCAACCTGACCTTAAATGTTTCCAGGGTTGGGCCATCTACCACCTCTCTGGGCAACCTGTTCCAGTGTTTCACCACCCTCACTGTAAAAATTTTCTTCCTTATATCCAGTCTAAATCTACCCTCCTTTAGTTTAAAACCGTTACCCCTTGTCCTACTAAAAAGTCTGTCCCCATCTGCCTTGCAAGTACTGAAAGGCCGTAATAAGGTGTCCCCAGAGCCTTCTCTTCTCCAGACTGAACAACCCCAACTCTCTCAGCCTGTCCTTGTAGAAGAGGTGCTCCATCCCTCGGATCATTTTTGTGGCCCTCCTCTGGACCCGCTCCAACAGGTCCATGTCTCTCTTGAGGTGAGGGCTCCAGAGTTGGGACGCAGTACTCCAGGTGAGGTCTCGCCAGAGCAGACCAGGGGGCAGAATCACCTCCCTCGACCTGCTGGCCATGCTTCTTTTGATGCGGCCTGGGATATGGTTGGCCTTCTGGGCTGCGCGTGCACACTGTCGGCTCATGTCTAGTTTTTCACCTACCAGTAGCCCCAAGCCCTTCTCCACAGTGCTGCTCTCAATCCCTTCATCCTCCAGCCTGTACTGATATTGGGGATTGCCCTGACCCAGATTCAGGACCTTGCGCTTGGCCTTGTTGAACCTCATGAGGTTCACATGGGCCCACTTACCGAGATTGTCCAGGTCCCTCTGGATGGCATCCCATCTCTCAGGTGCGTCAACTCTATCACTCAGCTTGGTGTCATGTGCAGACTTGCTGAGGGTGCACTCGATCCCGCTGTCTACGTCACTGATGAAGATATTAAACCGTTCTGGTCCCAAAACGGACCCCTGAGGGACACTACTTGTCACCAGTCTCCATCTGGACATTGAGCCATTGACCACTACCCTTTGAATGTGACCATCCAACCAATTTCTCATCTGTCAAACAGCCTGTCCTGGTTTTGGCTGGGATAGAGTTAATTTTCTTCCTAGTAGCTGGTACACTGCTGTGTTTTGCATTTAGTATGAGAATAACGTTGATGACACTCATGTTTTAGTGCTTACTCTTGTCAAGGACATTTCAGCTTCCCATGCTCTGCCAGTGATGAGGTGCACAAGGTGTATATTTTTTATCATTATTATTTTCCTTTCCTTTTCTGTCCTATTAAACTGTCTTTATCTGAACCCACAAATCTTACTTCCCTCCCTCACCTCTCTGATTCTCTCCCACATCCCACTTTGGGGGGGCAGTAAGCAAATGGCTGTGTGGTGTTTATAGTTACCTGACAGGTTAAACCACAACACAATCCACCCATCAAATCCACCTATCCAAATTAGAGAGAAGGATGCTGTGGGGAACTGTGTCAAAGGCCTTACAGAAGTCTAAATAGATGACATCCCTAGCTCTTCCCTTGTCCACTGATGTAGTCACTCCATCATGGAAGGTCACTATGTTGGTCAGGCATGATTTGCCCTTGGTGAAGCCATGCTGGCTGTCTCGAATCACCTCCCTGTCCTCCAGGTGCCTTAGCATAGATTCTAGGAGAATCAGTTCCATGATCTTTGCAGGCACATAGGTGAGGCTGACAGGTTGGTAGTTCCCAAGGTCCTCCTTTCAACCCTTTTTAAAAATGGGTGCAATGTTCCCTTCTTCCAGTCCCCAGGGACTTCACCTGACTGCCATGACCTTTCAAATATCATGGAGATTGACTTTGCAACTACATCAGCCAATTCCCTCAAGACTCTGGGATGCATCCTGTCAGGTGTCATAGACTTATGTATGTTGAGGTCCCTCAGGTGGTCTTGAACCTGATCTTCTCTTACAGTGGGAGGGACTTTGCTCCCCCAGTCCCTGTCTTGTGAAGGTTGCCAGTAAGACTGAGGCAAAGAAGTTTTTGAGTACCTCAGCCTTCTCCTTGTCCGTTGTTACCAGTTTGCCAGTTGTGTTCATCAGGGTGGTACGCTTTCTTTAACCTTCCTATTCTGGCTGACATACCTGTAGAAGCCCTTCTTATTACTCTTTGCATCCTTTGCCAAGTTCAGCTCCAGCTGTGCCTTGGGCCTTCCTGACCCCATCCCTACACAACCAGGCAGCGTCCCTATAGTCTTCTCAGGACACCTGTCCCTGCTTCCACTGCCTGTGCAGTTCCTTCTTGTCCTTCAGTTTGTCCAGCAGGTCTCAACTCACCCATGCCAGTCTCTTGCCCTCCTTTCCTGAATTCTTACACCTTGGGATAGAGAGCTCTTGCGCTCTATAGAAAGCCTCCTTAAAGATCTGCCAGCTCTGTTCTGCTCCCTTGTCCCTGAGTGTCTTGTAGTCACTGCTATGAGAAGCCCCAAAGAAACTGAAAAACTTGTCTGTCAGTTTTTGCCTGTGATAACCTTTGCCACTACCCTGATATTCCCCCTCTAAAGGAATGAGGGGTCTCAGCTGATGATGATACTTCTGAAAGATGACAATCCAGTGGCCAAGCCAGCCTTCTGCAAAACCAAAGTGTAAGTGAAGTGCACAAAGCCTGCACGGGAAATACATGTTCAGCAAAGAACAAAAGCCAACTCATTTGCTAAGTGACAATCAAAAAGTTGGTGAAATCCAGTTCCATAATATAACATAGTTGCTGTTGCTGATAACACTTCTGTTGCTGATACACAACCCGATCACTAATGCATTTCTTTAAAAAGTGCACCCTTGGTGACCGGTGTACCATCACTGACAGTGCACAGGTTATTTAGCTCATTGGATTGCGCCCGTTTCTTTCACTTCAACTCATGAAAAAATGATAGAAGAAATCCATGCTTTGATACCTGCTGTTCATTGCTACTGACTGCTGCTTTGCAGTCTTAGAGCTGATAACAAGTGATTCATCAGCTCTCTCAGTAGAAGAGCTCTAGTCATTATGACTTTGTGACTCCTGTGTGAGGGGCTGAGCCAGGATGGCTTTGTCACATTGCCAGAGTTCCCATACAAGGCTAATCCAATGTGAAGGACCTCAGATTTTGCTATGTGGTACCTGCTTCCTATCATTTTCCTGTGACTTTATGCATTTAAATAAATCATCCATATTTAGTGCCAGAAGTGCACTCATGATTCTGTTCCTTTCTGATCTGCAAGCTGAGCCATGCCAATTTATGCCAGCTGAGATACTGCCTCACACTTTATAAGTTCCCAAAAATATTGTTGGAAGTTTGCTCGCCTTTGATCTATGGAGATCATACTCAACTCTAACAACAGCCTCCCTGCCTACATTCTGAATTGTCAAGACTGTACAACTGCAATCTGTACTTACGTTAATATATGTTTTAATGTCAGTTTACAGTATGCCAACATCCAAACTTGCTCTTTAAGTTGATGACTGCAAACTTTGAACCATCAGACAAAAATAAATTGTAGACTCTGAATTGTTCCTGATTTTTGTTTTGTAAAGAAAAGTAAAACATGATAGGCACCACAGAAATGTTGCAACATTTCAAAAAAAGGTACCAGGAGCTTGGGAAAAAATGAATGGCTATGTAGACCTTTGAAGTTAGCTACTGAATTAAATTGTGGACTACGCTGACCTTAATTTTCTTTGGAAACAAAGGAGAAACCATCAGGAATACTGGAAATCTCTTTTTATTTCCTGCTGCCAAAAAGATGCTTTTTTTAGAGAGTTTCTGAATTAATAAAATAATAAAGCTATGAAGTGGAGGGGGTTTTATTTTCTTTATGTTTTGGTTTGCAGTTTTTCTTAGTGAAAGGAAACGAAATAAGTGGCTTGGTTTTAAATGCACTGCAGTGGTCCTGGGGTATAATTAAAGGTCAGAAATACCCAGGTGAAATGAAACACAGTTATTCAAAATTTATTTAAAAAAACCCCAAAACAACCTGTTCAGTTTCTTCTCCACTTCAGTCTACAGGCACGAGAACAGAGGGGTTTGTCTTCTGAAATTTGGTATGTAACATTACGGTCAATTTACACTTTGTTTTATGTCTATTTATGTACTGACACATATTTATACATAATGTGAGTAAGCCTGTTAGTATGTTTTTAGAATAAATGTCAATGTTAGCGTTACTGTTATTATGAATAAAAAAGCGACAGGTAGTCAATACAAAAATACAAAATAGGTCAAAACTGAGTTTTAGTTTTAATTACATATTTTCAACATCCACTTTGGCACATTTTATAAATATTAAAGATCCATGCCTGATTATAAGACATGATTTCATAATAATAAAGTATTAAAAATACACTAATGTACAAAAAACTCACTACACTGAAACCTGGCCCACTGCTACTATATTGAAACCGTATTAAAAAAGTGATAATATTTCAGTGTCTAGTGCAAGAAATAATTTTACTTAGGGCCTTGCTTGTTGGACTCACATTTAAAAAAACAATAACAAGATACATTCTGTGGCTAACTTAATTTATCCAAATGTCCCAGTTCTGGAACAGAAACCACAGATAAACAATCATATCTTTCAGAAATCTCAGCTTCCAGCAAAATGCCTTGTTTCCATCAGGCAAGTGTGTCTCAGGCATCAGCTTTAGTCAGAAATTCAAGTCTCTCATTACTCTTATTCTCATAGAACATCACATTTTCTAGACAATAAAAGCCAAAACTTACATTGTCTTTGGAACTGCAAATGTCTTTGTACTCATGAGAAAATGATAGAAGACGTTCATGCAGTCCTGTCATATGCTGATATTTCCCCCAAAACCTATTACGATGAAATTAAGCTAGAAAACTTATATCAGTGAGACTGACTGTTCACATGTATGCAGCCACTAGTCCTTTCTCCTTACTCTCTTAACTGTCAGGTATCCTCTGTATTTCAGAAATTATGCAAATCTCAGTTAAGCTGATGGTTGAACTACTGATAAGAAACAGCACAGCTTTTACAATTTACATCTTAAAGCTAGGGCACTCATTTCAATGTTCATCTGGCTCCCTATCACAGCAAGAGCAGGTCTTGCCAAGAAGCGCAGGCACAAAATCGGAAAGTACAATTAAATAATCAACAGTGCCTTCCCCCAAATCCTCTTCTTCGCTACTTTATCCAAGCCTCTTCAATAGCCTGATGTTTGTGGCAATAAAGCTATAAAACAACTCTTAAGATCACAATTTTGACTGTGTCTACATTACAAACTGGTGTAGTGCAACAGAGCTAGGGGAGTCAGAAAAACAATCGGTGCTGAGGACCTAAAATCAGTATTACATAGATACGGGGCTGGGAGGATGAAGAAGAGTACTTCAGTCTAGCTCCAGGCTGGTTGTAGGGAAGGAACACTCACCAGCAGCTGGAGGTCACCAAGCTCAATCCAGAAGTGCCTCTTTTGCTTTAGATTCACACAAAAAGCAAGCACAGTTCAAGCACACCCAAATGGTCCTGTGATGCAAATTAAAGCCCAGTAAGTGGGGACATCCAGGAAATTTACTTCACCAGGACAGTCCCTGGCAAATCTGAATTGCAAATGTAGATCCATCCTTAGAAACAGTTTGCCAAACACTGAATCACTCAGCAACCTGAAGCTGGGTGCCAGTCCAAGGAACATCAAATCTCTCCAGACTTGCAACCTCTGGAAGAGCTCCACTACTGGCCCAGAAGCTGAGTAAACACATGAACTCTGTCTTAAACCCAAGCTAATGAGACCACCAGAGAGATGCAGTAGTTCAGGACAGAGCTGTACTAACAGCTACAATACTTACAGACTTGAGTTTCTTTCTGACTGACTGAATTAGATGTGCAACTATCAGTATTCATCGACGCTGAGGCACCCTAAGAGATGCATGTAGGAAAAGATCAACCACTGCAAAAATAAGACAGTATACATACATATATACTGACAGACTCCCTACACAGTAACTCAGAGGCCTTTACCATTTAGTGTTCTTTTGTTTGCAATTTTTATTTCTTAGCACTGTTCAGATGGATATTGTGCCACCCCTGAAAATGAAAAAAGGAAGGGATATGGCTAAGAATTTAAAATAAAACATTAAATCTGAAAATTCAAGATGCTAACAACACTGCCCGGGCAATCACCTACCCAGTTTTCAATCTACTCCAAAGGATTTAAGCACTAAATACTCTGAGTTTTCCCCAAATTAAAGAGAGAGACATCTTTCTGGCCACCTTCTCCTAATTCTAACCAGACTACTCATAACTTCAGACACCGAGGATTCCCAAAAAGAGGTTACGGTGTACTGTTTCTTTAACAGTAGGAGATCAAAAGCTATGAAGTCTGTTTCTTGGGATCTTAGGATCTAAAAAGTCTTTCTGGTAGTGACAGCAACTATCTTCAGTGAATACTGGTTCATCTCTTCTTGACTATGTGGTGCTTGCACTTCATCTACCTTAGTTTCCCAGGCATACATGTATGTTAGAACTGAAAATCCTTTGAAAAGTAATCTGCCTTTTTTAGCCTGTACATGTGGGCCATTCATGTAACAGGGGTACAAACAGAACAGTGACTAAGCTGAGGATCTAAAAGAATGTGGTGCTTCAAAAGAGGTGAGGAAGTCAGTAGTTCTTGATGGGTCATTAAATTGGAACAAGCTCTAATAATGAAGATACAAAAGGAAATAATTGGAAAGAATCAAAGCAGAGACACCACAACCTGTTACACCATGGAGAAACTCCCATGGGATACTGTCACTGCCTCTGGAGGCCTCAGGTGCATTTCTATAGATGAGAGAGGATATGATCTTGGTAGAAACATGGTTGAGGCATTAACACAGCTCCCAAAATACGGCAAAAGGAACATCTATAAGCTAGTATTTGTACCAGTACCCAAAATGATCAAAAGCAGAGAAAGATAAATGTTCACCATTATATAGGTTCATTTGCTGTCTTTCATCACCATTTTACAGAAAACATATATATTTTGTTGTTTGAGAAGGCTATTAATACCAACTAATGGTCCCAAGCTAATCCCAAGAGAAAAAAGCCAGTGCTGCTATACACATGCTAGTCATGATTAATTAGCTAATGCCTCAGGCCAGTGGGACAAATCATCAATTGTATTTCAACTAGAAGCACCACAAAAAAGCTCAAACTTTGGACTTAAATCTTCTGACATTTTCTGATTTGGTTATTTTGTCATTTAGGAAAAGAAAAAGAAAAAAAGAACAGACTTGTGGGAAAAGCGTTGCTTCTGTTGCAGATTTGTAACAGAGTACTGCGTCATTTGGAGTTATAGTATCTCTGTGGACAGAACTTACCAAAGGGATTTATCCATTCAGGAGTCTAAGCCATAGCAGCTCAGCAGAATCAGGAATTTTCCGTACCACAGTAAAGTATCTTCGCCTAAATGACCTAAAAAGTTAAACTGATCTTGCAAATAATTTTTAAATAAAATAACTACCACAGTTGTAAAAATATACTTCAGAAGGATGAAGTGAGAGACTGATCAAAATAAATATACAATTACCATGAGTAAGCAAAACTATCAGAAAGCAGATTCCTCCACATGAGATTGCTTTAGGCTTCATAATATATTTTGCCAGAAACATGGATTTCACTGTGTACATGAGACAATATTGGCTTCAGTGATTGCACAGATTTACTTCTGTTTATTCTGGATCTGTAGCTGCAATGATTGAAATGCCNCCAGTTATTTTCTAAAATAGCAAAGCAACTTTACAAAAAGCACTCAGAAACCTGTGTTACTATACCTGGATTTTATCCACTATGTCCTGACCTCCCCAGATGTAAAAAAGATAACAAGATCCTCTCTCCTGCTCCAGTGATTCATTATGGGTAAAAATGACTGAGGGACATAAGAAAGCTTTAACCCTTATTGCAGTCAGAACAGGCCACATGATGGAGGCCTTGATTAGTTTTATCTAACTTTGAATGGAGGTAACTAAATTAATCAGTGAGTCATCCTAACCTCCTCATATAATCTGAGGAAAAAGAAACATTCCTCCCCCAATGAGCTGGAGTGCAAATGAGGTAAATCAGCCTGTGAAAGGCACCCAACTATGTCAACTGGCTGTGGAAGATTCTTGGGGAAACTTTCAACCTGACCTTGGTGTTTCAGGCTAAGTGAAATTAATTCTAGCCTAAGACCGCAGCTGAAACTTTTTCTGACATCTCCTCACGGACATCTACATGTTAGCCAAAAGACCTTTTCCAAATGTTTCCAAACCCTCTCTACCTTCTTCCGCAACCAGCCAACACCACCAAATTATCACCCCAACCCTTCAAAGAATACCATTTTCAGTGTTTCTTATTCTCTCGGTTTTTAACATCCAAGCTACATCAATTACAGAATGACTTGCTTTCACAGACAAGAGTGAAGAAAATTCTGGAATTCTGGCTGACCTAAAGGATGCAACTGACGACCAGGTAATTTCTCAGTCCAAGTATATTCTTCGTATTCTGTCCATTCCTGCCCCAAGTGCTCATTTAACTAAAGTGAACAATTTGTTGCTGCAGAATACATCACAGTGTGCATACTGTATGTAGAAGCAGCCTGCACC
>WEKW01008598.1:0-25903 GCA_013389905.1 Sula dactylatra
GTTCCCAAAATCATTTAAAGGCAGACAACACTTTTAATTTAACTTGCAGCCTAACCTCTTCTGTGACTTGAGATACAGATCAAAAAGTGCTATGGACTGCTAGCCACGTACCTGCAAATCTAAAGAACACTAACAACATACTTAGGGTGATCTTAACTGGGAGAAATTCAGCCCTCCACAGTCAGGATGCTCATGTACCATACAGATTCATGTCAGCTCCAAGGTAAAGACTGACTGCTACACAGGGCTGCTTCTTCAGGTTCCTGCATGTGCATCTTGAACTGTATTAAAAAGTACTTCTTAGGAAAGGACAATTTTTGAACCACAGCTTTATCCTTAAAAATAACTCAACATAAACAGCCTTCTGCTCATCAGCATCACTCCTGAAAGCTGTACAAGGTCAGATATGCCTCCTCACTTCAGTGATAAAACCAGGTCAACAGAACTGCCTACTTACTTCATTTACTTACCAGCAGCTAATCCACTGGGAGCAATATGAGGGCTGCAGTACTTACTGTGAACAGATTTTAAAGTCTCAGGCTTACCTGAGTATGCAAGTTGGCCTGACGACTGTGTTACCAATGATTATGCAGAAATTGGGGTTAGTGATGGAGGAGAGAACGGGAGGAAGAGACAGCTGGGTCTACATAGCTCCCAGGTTTGTTCAAGGAAAAAAATAAAACCCCCTTCTATTCACACTGCAGATATACCTGGTCAGGAAACAGAATAATAAACCCAAGTCCACATAGCTATTTTCAAAGTGCAGCTGCTTTCAAAACAACTACTTAGGTATATCTGCAGGTAAGCCTCTACATTGTAAGTAGCTTTTTAGATGTCAGACAAGTTTACAAGTACCTACTGCAATAATGCTCAAAAAAAAAAGTAGAGGCATACATATTCTTGCATACAATTAAAATAATAACTACGTCCCATAAAGGACATACCTGCATGTATGTGAAACAAAGAACAATAACTGATGCAGAATAGCTGAACCTGAGGAAGTACGCGTGCATTAATTAAGTCAATACAGACATGCAGAAGATACACTGCTGGAAATTACTTTTGCTCAAGGTCACTGGTGAAGTTGTTTCAATATAATTAATTCAATAGCATTTAGCATCTTTTAAAAGAAGTTGGCATAAAGCAGCAATTACTATGAAGCACAAAAAGAAGTCAAGGACTGTGCAACACCTGCAAACAAAAAAACCACTACACCCCTAGCTGATGTTAGCCATGCTGGGAGAGGGTTAACCACATTGTGCTGACTCACCAAGGCAGCTCAGTCATCCCCTTCTAACAGGATGGAGAAGAAATGTCCCTTCAAAGTCAGGACCCAAAATGCAACTCCAGGGGGGAAACACACAAAGGAATGAGGTAAGTGCAATGTTAGCTGTTTTCTAGGAGAGAAAATGGCATGTCTTTCCCCTTGGTATTCAGGTAATGGCACACAAGAACAAAATGGAGGAACAGCAGCCAGGGGAGGATGAGGCACCTCGGAATGTATCTCACACCGAACCAAACAGGTTGAATAATTTCAGTGCATCTTATTCCAAACTGCATGTGACCTATTTTAGGCCCCACTCTGAGGTGACTATAATTAACTGTAATTTGTACATATTTCAATTTAATACATGAACTGGCTTGCTTAAAAAAAAAAAAGAAAAAAAGCAGGGCAATTTCTAAAGTTAAGAAAAGTTAGAAACCCATTTTATGTGAAAATATCAGACAAAAATACATTGTGTATCACCTATATATTAGTCTCTTCAACACAACTCCAAGGTAAACATTCTAAAGAGGCTTTTATGCTGTCTCAAGCCTTAGCACAAGGACCAAATGTGATTTTGCAGTCTGAAGAACTCTACTTCCCCTTCAGTAAAAATGCATGTTTTCAAATTTGTTTTCTTAGTGCTAAGTGTGACTGTTATATTTCAGAATTTGTTCTTGCTTGTTAACACATCCTTAAAAACCTTTTGCAGGCAACATTACAAGAACAGATGCATTGAGTTACCTAAGGAAGAGAGCAATAAAGAGGAAACGGGAACAAAACAAACATTCAGTTGCCAAAACCCGACCTGGCTACACACTTCATCACTCTTCTAAACTTCTTCCTCTCCAGAAGGTCCCTGCACACTACTCCCCTCAAAACAGTGTCTCCTATAGCCCCCCCCTTTCCCTACACCCCAGTACCTGAAAGAAAAAAGCAGCAGAGAAAAAGTGAGTTATGGGCTGAATGAGTGATTCCGAGTACAGCAATGCTCTCATGGCCGCTAACTCCAAGTTACCATGACACCTACAGAGAAAAAGACCAATATTAACCGGGTGTAGCTCTCAAGCTTATCTCTGGGACAGAGAAAGAAGATTCTGCCATTAAACCCTCACATGAAGTTAAGCATGGCTCTTTTTTCCTTTGTCCCCATTTAATCTACAAAGAGGGCTATTATGACTTCCCTACTTTACTTACTTATCTTGGAAATCTTTGAATACAGAACACATGATTTAAACAAGAATTTTGCTGATATAGAAAACACAAGTTTGTTTAGGTTCAGATGAGATCCCCACCCTTGGGGAGACATGTACTTATTTTCAATCTCCCATTCTCTTCTCTCCTGTTTCCCTACTCAAGAAAACATGGCCATTTCCAGCCTCCCCTTCCACTGCCACCCCGAGTCACACAAGATCCCAGGAGTGGGGGCAAAGAGAAGAAAGTTCTGTTTCAGAAACTCATGCAGACATTCCTCTAGTGAAGCAAAAAAAAAAAACAACCCCCAAAACAAACCCAACCAAGAATAACTTCTTACTCATTTATATCCAGGCCTTCCTTTTTCTCTTCCTCTCAGACACTCTTATCTACGCTGCAAAATTTTCTTTGTCCATGAAGGTGAGTTATCACAAAATCCCTTTTATAGTCAACATGACAAAGAAAAACAGAAGAAGCCTACAAGGATTTTAATTAGAACTTGGCATACTGGTACATTTCCAAATGGATAAATCTTTCTGCCCTACACCTCCAATTTATTACTTTAACGGCATTTGTGTGTTTTGTATCCCTCCTTTCTTTGAAATTTTTATTTTTGTGGTCACTTCTGAAACGGACAGCAGTTTGTGGAGCAAAGAAGAATAAGCCCATGAAATCTTCCGTAAAGAAGGAAAGCAAAAAGACCTCGCAGTGCCCTTATCTGTATCAGCACCTGCATAAAAACACCCTCTGGATTTCACTCCAACACATCCGTTCAATGAAGATAGCCGCATCTGCTTCAAAAATCAGCGTCAGACTTTTGCCAACAGTTTTCCTGACTAATACTGCAAAAAGCCTGGCTATGAACTGAGCTGCAATGACTTCAAATGGAAAGCAAGGCTGATAGTTTTGCAGTGCTGTCCGGCAAGCCAGAAAAGAGATGAGGGATGGAAAGAGTCTTGGAAATGGAATTAGTAAGTAGGAGATGAGGCGACATTCAAGTCGAGGAGATAATAAAAGCAGCAAGACACCTTTCTGACTTGACAAATAACTAAGATATCTGTTATTATCTTTTAGAAGTTACAGATAAAGTAACTTCAAGTTGACAGAGCAGAAATAGCCGCTGACAATGTAAAACGAAAGTTGCAAGTACTGGGAAGTATTAACTTTCCCTGGGTTGTTGTTATTCCTACAGTCCAGATGGAACTTTTTTGCCTCCCTGCAGCTTAAATTGCACCCGTTTTGCATTTGGCTTCCAAGAAAATTTTCTTCTAATTCAGGAGAATAGTCTTTTTCAGAGGAAAACGAGATCCTAGCACCGCAGTGAATGAATGAATACAGCAAAGGCACATGCAACTTCCAGCTTGCAGAGCGTTTAAAAGAAAGGCTTTGAATTCATTCCAGCATTTAAACGAAAGAAGGCAACATCCAAAGTAATCATGAAGCTAAGGAGAACACACAAGCACAGTCCAGGTAGCCATCAGTGAAGTGTAGCAGCAGAAGAGCACTGCAGAACTGTAACAAGCGGTTTGGGCTCCAAAGCGTCCACACCTACTTAGCTCCGGGCTGAACTGCATGCCAGAAAAACGGCTACAATGTGCCATAAAATGCCAGAGGATGTGCACAAAAAGGCAGAAAGCTCTGTTAATTTACAGAATAAGTTAACTTCCACCGCAATGCAAGTGCGGACAAGCCGAAAGAGAAGACACAGGTGAGAGAGAAGGCAAGGCAGGAACAGCTGCATGACCCCAGATGTGCCCTATTTCTCAGCCGACAACTTCTTTGCCCCCTTGCAGCAACTTGTAACACAGCCAGACTGCGAGAGCAAGAGCTCTTGCAGCAGTTTGCCATCTGGTTCCGTTTCTGCTCTTTGCTTCCACGTCACCCCACTTAGGCACAGTAGTAAACGTCGTCTGGCTGAAAGGTGTCACTGAAACAGCCACTTCTATCAAAAGCATCATCCCAAAGAAATAAGAGCGTGTGGTCATAAGGGGAGCAGAGAGCAGTAGCACAAAAACATCAGGGAAGAAATACAGCAGTGGAACAAGGGAAACACCTCAAGGAAATAAAACAGGATATAGAGATAGGAACCAAGGATTAAAACAGTAACAATGGAAGGGTAGTTCCCTGCTTGCTCACTCTAAGAATTGTGTATCATAACATGCTTTGTATGCTTGCTTATAGAAGCATTTAATCTAAAGGGTGGTAGGGGTGAATCATGCCTTTTCTGGAAAATGCTACTGATTGGGCTTTATCCAAAATGAAGTGTTAATTGTTTACACCAGCAGTAGAAGCAGCAGGCATCACAGTCATCACCACTTTCTACTACTCCTCTTTGGTTTTCAGTTTTCCCTGCTGTAGTAGCAGCTATTCCTTGCCACTGGCACCCCTAAATGATAAGGATTACTCGTTTCTGACTGTTTTCTTATTTGTGCACTTCCACCCACCGCCCCCAAACACAGGGCTTGTCACAGGGTTTGTTTCATAAAGAATGACGATGCTTGAAAAGGACCACCACTGAGAACCGACTAGGGATTTTGGCCTTCTAGTAGCATCCACTTCAGGATAAAGGCTTCTAATAAAAGATAGCAGCTATTAAAATAAGCATCCGTAGCGTTTAGATGCCCAGCTTGAATCACCATGCAGTTTTGCCTTTCTGACAGTTGACCAAGCTAGCACTGCCTGGTTTGAACGACAGCTACCCCCTTACCTCAACTGAGATAAGATTTTTATGTTGCCAACCCTTAGAAAGTCTCAGCTGATACACACACCACTGCCCTTTCACTGAAGTCAAATCAAGTTTTCAGCTATTATTCTATGCTGTAGAGATTTACATGTCATGCAGCATGCAGCTGAGGCATCGCAGAACTCAGATAATGGACACACAGAAGAGCAGGTGCCATTAATTCTTAATCATACAGTAGGTCACCAGAAAGGCTGCCTTTTTTGGACATCGCAGAAAAATAGTAATTTCTTCCAAACTGATCATGTGGTTTTCAACAAGCATCATGCTTCATATTTCGCCCAACCAAAACACAAGCCACACTGACCGCGTAACTGAAATTGTGGCCGGAAAATGGAAAACATTCGCCTTCATGAATGTACTCACGGGAAATAATCGTCCATTAAACACACAGAGACATAAACAATGACATTGCACTGTTCAGAACCGTTTTGACCTGTCACAACTTACAGAGTTTCTTTCTTTAATGAAACAGATCAGCTGAACTCTTCAGTAACCACATGCTGATGCCATGGTGTTAGTACCCATACCTTCCCGATACCTAAAATGGCTGAGGCACTCTGATATACTTAGTCCTTTGAATAAAAGAAGATGTTTAAAATGGAAGCTGCAAAACCAAAGGAAAATACGCAGCTTTCCAATTCTAGGACAGACATTGTAAAAGCAACGGAGTCAGACACAGCAGAGATACGTTGCTTGACAGCAGTAAGGGTGTGCATCACTTCAGTCCTCCTAGAGAATTCAGCTACTCCAGCTTAAAATAATAATAAACAAGACCAGGCCCCCCTCCCAAAACTCCAACTTCATCTTGAATCTTGAGGGGAAAAAATAAACATTAAAAAACCCAAACACTGATACTACAGCTGCATCCCACCCCAGCATGGAAAATTAATAGTTAGAGAAGTCCGGTCCTGTGATTGGTCTTTGTTCTACTTGTCCAGTACCAACCACTGAACTGCAGGATAAAGTCACCTTCACTGAACTTTGGCCCCTCAGATAAAGTAATATACATTAGAAATTATCGAACACTTATAATTCACTAACTGCCTTTAATCTTCAGCTCTAGCTAAGCTTTGGATTAGGTTTCAAGGCAAAACAAGTTCTTGCCCCAACAGGCCCAGCACATTTGGAGAAACCTCCACTACGTTTCTCTGTGATGACTTCTTCCTGAGTATTCAGGAATTCAAGTGAGAAGAACCAAGCGGAGCCATTTTAAAAGCATTCAGTCTGTTTCAACGAGAGAGACGGCCGATTTTGCCACGCTCTCTTGAGCGGGACAAAGCCTGCCTGCTGACCTGCTGCTGCTTCTGTGTAAGGACTGCAAGCTGGCTTACACTCGCCACCTTCTTCTGCTCTCCTCCGCAGCACGCTTCAGTCAAAGGATGCTCAGAGATGCCGACTACCCCGCAGGTACACCGAAGGTCATGAAAGGAAAGGAAAACAGCATCTCTGCTCGCTAGTTTACTTCTGTTGCCATACTTCACCTATGTAAATTGGGACTATAAACACAATCTCCGTTTGCATGAGAGCAATTACACCACCAATTCCAATCACATCCCAGTCCCTGTAGTCTCACTAGCTCTTCTCAAGAGGGGCAAAAGAGACTTTCAGAGCTCAGTATGAGGTAAAAGATCTCCTCTGAGAATCAGGTGAGAAAATTAAGCATTGATTAGCTATGAAATCCTGTAGCCTTTCCAGAACTCAATGTTTTTGTGCATAGTTTAAAAAAAGTACATTTCACCTGCAAACTGTATTCAGCGATACAGGGATGGTGGCTGGTTTTGGGGGGTTTTTTTGGTTTTTTGAGTGACACATTTATTACTATTTGTGTCAGAAATCTGAGTGCAAGCTACTCAACCCTAGATTACATTTATAGTCCGTGGGAAAAAAAAAAACTTGACACGACTACTCAGGGGGGAATTAATCTTATCCTAAGGCAAGCGTTAAAGACAGGTCAGCTTTATCACCCTTGGGAGGTGCTTATTTGTCTGCATCAGCTACAGAAGAAGCCCAGACACAGCCATCCAATTTTTAAATGCACAAATTTGGGCAGATGAATCCTACCCGAGGAGGTGGTTTCTGACACCATTAATCTGGTCCAGTGAATGCAACATTGTTAGGAAAAACTTCAGGACTCAATACAGGAAAAAGGGTCACTTAAGTTCCTTGTGCAGATCTGGCGGAAATGAAGACAGCAATTTAACCTAGAATGGGGGGGGGAACCCAACCCAACAGTCCGAATTGCAATTAGCACCATCAGGTCACAACCATCTTTAACCTACATTGAGGGGGCAGGGGTAGGGGGTAGGGGGTGGGGTGGGTGTTTTTCTTTTAGAAAAGTGTAAAAAGCTTCACATTTAGGCTCCGATCAGCTGAATCAGGTGGATTCCAAACACAGTGGCCTTAGAGACAAAGAAAAACAAAGCTTTGCAGAAGAACTTGTCTGCATAAAGTTATTTCCAGCACAGCTGCTACACTGTCAAATTTGGTTATCAAGGGACAAAAACCAGCTCATTCCTTGCCCTGAAATACTGTCCTTTATCCTAATTGTGAAATCGAAGTGCTATCTTCTCCTAACCAACGATGTGTTCTGTTTGCATTTAACAAGGCAAGTTAATGAAACATCTCCAAAGTTTTGAGGAAAGAACCAATAATTGCCGTAATTTGTGTCTCTTGTTTACTTTATATTCCAGTATTTACTTGCATAGTAAAAATACTGATTAGTTTTGCTCCCACCTGACTAAAGGGCAAATAATAAAAGTACACAAATGCTTGCTACTCTGCCGCTTTTCTCAAGAGCCAAATAGTATGCTGCTGTCCTTTAGAAACATCTTCTCTAGCTGCTGTCAGACACTCCGTGAGACCTATTTACGCACAGGCTTCTTAAACATTATCTAGATAGCACAGGCATCCTTGTGAATGCGAGTAAAACAATAAAGACACAAAACAGCGTTCAGCGATGACTCTGAAAATAATCTAAAATTAACACCTTGTCATTGGTGACAGGCAGACGTTTACCACGACAGCTATGAGACTGCAGTTTCACCAGGTGAGGTAGGAAGAGCAGCAGTTATTTAGCAGCACCAGATGCCTTTGAGGAAGCATTACCTCATTCTTCTCCTCCTCCACATTCATTCCCAATTGGAATGATGATATAAAATCCACACTATTCATAAAAGACGACAGGCAGATGAAGTGCCAATATGCACACAGCACTGAGAAAGCAGGGAGACAGAGGGACCTCTCCCTACTTTTTCAAGGCAACACCCCTGACCCAGCTTCCCCCCCCCCACCGAAGAGCATCTCTACTAGAGCAAAATATTAAAAACACAACCACCAAAAATCCCAAACAAAAATAGCTCCACTAATTTAACAGAAGGTGGAAAAACCCCAAAAAGAACAACTCACATTAGAGAAAAAGCTTTTTAGGGCACCTTAGAAATACAGAGAGCTGCTTTTTAAAGCACACAAAGGCCACAGAGGATTCCTTTTCCATTCTCCCCCACACCTAATCTCTCTCAGTTGTACACGCTGTAAACATATGAGCTTCTGAATATAATGAAACAATTGTGTTAAGGAGCAGATTTGTTCTTTTGCTTTATTAAAATAACAAGGCAGAAGGGGGAGGGTTTGAAACAGATTCTGAGATGGGAAACCAAACCAATATTTGGTCCCAACAAGTCCTCCTGATAGCACATTTTTGCTGCTATGTGTAACCAATTTCTCGTTTCTCCACACATTCTCAGTACCGCCACGCAGCTGGGTAGACGATACACCCATGCTGAATCCTTTGCCCCGCTGAAGCAGTGATGTCAACGTTCCCATTTATGCACAGCTGGAGAAGGGACTTAAAACTTCAAGAGCAGTATTACACCATGGGTGTGGAACTCCCAGCAGCACTAAAAAACCTGTTACAAACTTCCATAGGATAAATGATCTCAGCAGCAACTAACCCAAAATGCCAGACATCAAAGCCTGATGACTGA
This sequence comes from Sula dactylatra, assembly GCA_013389905.1. Lineage (NCBI taxonomy): Eukaryota > Metazoa > Chordata > Aves > Suliformes > Sulidae > Sula > Sula dactylatra. The sequence goes on from WEKW01008598.1 coordinate 9,185, forward strand.
CAAATACTCAGTGGAAGAACTACTCCAAGAGAGGTGAATTTGTAGCATTCCTGACAGAGGGCAAAACCACAGCTCTGGCAGCAAAATGGACTTTTTTTTGACTGTAGGAAAGAGATATCCAGAGACTAGCACAGCCCACTAAAACAAAAATTATTAAAAGAAAAATCGATCACCTAAACCACAAAGGTGGTGGCAAAAGCAAAACAGTAAGAAGAAATGGAGGAAAAGGTCAACCATCCTGTGTATTACTTGTAATAACAGAAGATTTAAAGAGTAAAGAATAAGAATGTAGTAGAATATATGGCACTCAATTTTGTAAAACCTATTCAATTAGTTCACTGCAGTCTTAAGTTACTGACAGGAGTAATTACTTATTAATAGATAAAGCACCCTAACTCAAAGACAGTGGCGAAAAGTTTTGATACGCAAGGTTTTTCCCAAAGCTTAAGTAAATGCATCTTATACACCCAAATCTCTGAAGGCCACTACACAGAGCAACATAATTCTTTGGCCACAGTAGCAGCAACTTAAAAACAAATACATAAAAGCAAAGAAGCAACAGATTCTCTTCCTGATGAACACAGTGTAAGATATCTTCGTTCATAAGTGCTTTTGTTTTCTAGAGACCAGAATGGTTTTAGCCTCTCATTGCAAATTCACACTCAATTCCTGGACAATTAAATACAGCTAAGGGATTTAGACGAGGCTCTGAAGGATATCATATAAACACACTGAAGCGATCCACCACTTAAAGAAGAGGAACCATTCATCTGGCACTTCTCAAGGGTGAGGCATTACCCAAAAAGTACAAGTGCCCATAACGTAGCCTCGCTGCTCACATCTACACTTCTGTGTCTGTGTGCGCGCGCTGCAATTACTTATTTTATATATATATAAATATAAACAAAACGTAGGATCCAGTGTGGGCACAAACAACATTTATAGAAACTGAGGTTGCATTTAGAAAACACTGATCTGCAATTATCACATTCTCGTGTCCTACACAGAGACCACATTCACACATACAGTACACAAACCTGTTCTCAGACTCGTCCGTAATTAAATCAAATTGCTGTATTTCAAAATTCCAGCTTACGGGTATTGTACTTTTTGAATTTAAAGCTAAGCTAAAAGGAAGAAGAAAAAAAAAGGTAAGTTCTCACCACACAGAGCTGTATTTACTGCTCAGTTGTTGAGCATGTAGTTAGAGAACATCCTTCCTATCTTTTAAAATGGTAGAAGTAAAAAAGGATACGTGGGGAAGAAAGATGTTCAAAATACCTCCGAGAAGGAAAGAAAAAAAAAATACAAACATAAATACTACTTCATTGATTCACCTGAAAATCAGAACTTATTTCATTTCCAGACACCCACATTCAAGCCATGAATCACCATGTTTTCTGGCTGAAAGCCAGCGCTGCAGTTCTAGTTACTATGACAATATTGATGCCTTGGTGCTCCATAATCTTACATATAAAGGTATTCATTCTAAAATAAACAAACAATTTATGGGCAACGGGGGAAGCCTAGGCAAGATGACGCTTAAAGAAACACTTCTCAAAAAACTCTCATATAAAAATCAAAACCTGCTGAAAACGCAACAAGGAAACAGTCAATCCATCACTGGAGCTATTTCTGCAACAGGACACCTCTGAACTTCCCGAGTGCCTCTCTAATAAAACTTCACTTCTGTAGGCTTCCCCTCCGACTCCCCCAGGAGGCTTCCCCTCTTCTAATGGCAGCTAATGCAGAGGAAAGGTCTTTAATTTTTTTTTTTTTTTTTTTCATTTTTGCTTGAACATGTTTGCCTCTCTCTGAAAGGAGACACTGTTACCCACACACATCCTGACCCAGCCGCTAATCTTTGCTCCAGTTTAAACTGTTTCCAATTTGAAAATCCTCTGCATCCCATGAAGAAAAGGGAAGAACTCCTACTCACTCACAGTATTTTAATAAAACATCACACTTATTCTGATTATCCTGACTGTTTCTCCCTTGATTTTACAAGGCAGGCTAAAATAAGCTTAATGCACAACTGAAATACACAGTCACTGTACGGCCCTCTGCAGAAAGCATCAGAATGACCTTTCCATCCCCAGATGCAATATATCAAGCCAGACCCCAGAGGGAACAGAAAGCTCTACCTTTGCAGGGAGAATTTAATCTGTTATTAAAGGGCTTATAGAAGTCATACACCAGATCAGTTTTTTTAAAAGTTTCTGCTAACTTCAGCAATGTTAAATCAAACCCATGATCGCTTAAGATCAATCTCAAAAGACAACTTTGACTTCTTCACAACTGGCGAGTAGGCTAGAAGTCTGCAACACTCTCAAAAGCAGATCTTAGAGGATTTACATTCTGCATTTAAGTTACACTGACCTTGCACTAACGCAGAGATGCTCCCTTTAACCACACGTCTTTGGTCTCATCCGTGCAGCCTGGGTAAGTTTTCCATAGCTACAGTAGAAACAGCATCTCAAAAAGCACCGTAGCAGAACCAAAAGCATGCATGCTAGTACAACACAGTGGCAGGCAAAGAGCCCACATACAAGTGTGTGTAAACAGGCAACGGGAACAATAAAAGTGAAAGAGGAGTCTGACAATTCCCTTTATAGCCCATACTGCCATTCTGCGTGGCGGTATCGCAGCCTTTTAAATGCATTTATCCCAGTCAGGCAACTGTATGTTATCATCCCTGCTGTACGTTGATAGAATTGTAGCTTCTGATCTTGGCAACAAAGATAACTTGGGCAATGGAATAAACCAGGTTGGAAATTAAGACCCCCGTCTATCTGAAGTGCAGGGGCCACTCTCCCAGTCCACGTCACCATACGGCAGCGCACAGCTCGGTAATTAAAAAAATTTCTGTCTGTCTCTTTTGACATATTTCTAATACACAACTGAACAAAGCACAACAGCATAAAGAATAATGGATCAAAATTACCTGTTAGAGTGTCACCTAACTGACAGGAAAAGCACGCCACTCACTCCTTTCCGTGAGAACAAACTGAGCCGTGTGGTCTGGGAATTGCAGGAGAAGGAACACCTTGCTCTGGTATGTACCGCTCAGCGGCACTGCATTCATTTCGCCTGAAGCTTTTGGAATTAATTTCCATTATGACAATAAACACCACTTAGGTGACACAGATTGTTTATTTGCAATGTAATTGTTTTTAGACAGTTGCACTGTCATTTCTGCTAATTATAAAGGGCTCTGCAGTTGCCTCATTGGTACCATACAAATCAGCATTACCTGTGAGCCCTTACCAATCCCCACGGTTTCCTCCCCCCTCAAATTATTAATAGAAGTTACTATCTTAACATCAACAGATCTTCCGCTCTTCTCCCTGGACAAGGCACTTCTCCTGTGTTGCAAAGGACTCTACTGCAGAGTCCCCTATTTGCATTATGGCCTCAGTTTTGTAGCAGAGAAGCACATCTGGCCCTCGTTAGAAGTATAATAAGGTACTGGTGAAAATGTTTTCTCTGGAAAATGCATAAAATTTACATTAAATAATGGAATTGCCATTTAAAAAGGAGGCTAGGTCATTCAGTCATTCCGAAAACCTGTCCAAAAACATGGAAAGAAAAACTTCGTGTAGCATTCTGGAGTCCTATTACAACCTCCAGAATTTTTCCTAAACACCCCCAAGCAACTGCACTGCAGGAAAGCCGTGCTCGCAAGAAACTAACAATTAGCCCTACTCTTCCTTTTCTTTTTTAAAGCTTTAGAGCTTGAAAGCTATGTTGGCTAGAAACCTTCTCCTATCAAAAACAGAGTCAGTAATATCAAAGACACCTCTTAAGGCCTGGAAACTAAGAAAGCACCGGATCTACACAAGTACGTGCGCTACCAGAAAAAGCCTAATAATCCCAGCAATTTTAGTATCTCTGCTAGATTTAAAGATTAGTGCTTTACATAATGCGATATATGGTATTTTAGAATTTCAGCAACGTATCCTCACAGCTAAAATTACACAAAAAAACCCCAGTGCAGAGCAGTTATCATAATCTTACAATTTCATGTCTTATGACTAGCAAAAGCTAGAAATACATCATCAGATGGCTGCTCCAAGGCCTTTCAGGATTTGCAGGGGCGGGGAGGTTTTGGATATTTGATCTTTGTATCTAATCATCTTTTCTTTTTTAAAAGGCTATGTTCTAAACCAATGTTCAGGAAGAAAGGGAAGTTTTGTCTCCTACATCTTCATATTTGATGGCACTTAGAAATAGTTAACGACTCTGTAGAAGCCTCTAGGTAATTGCCAGGAGTAATGTCAAATCTTGAGGGCACCACAACTGTAAGCCCACTCTAACCACATAAACACGCTTGACTAGCAAGCACAGGGTTTGCTAGGAAACAGAGGGAAACCTTGTGCCTCACGTCTCACGTACACCTCAGTATCGCAACCCGAGTTCACTACCTGCAGACACTGAAAACATATGGAATAAAGATAACGTGTTCTTACTGGTAACAGAAAATATTCCTGAGAGCCTACAAAGCCCAGCTGAGCACTGGAAACATAGCCTGAGCAAGGCTGTTAAAGGATGCAGGAACAGTTACAGTTTCTTGAGAGCAACATACATACACCTTCTCTTTAGCAGGGAATTTGAAACGTGTTCAGGCAAAATGGCTTTTGCCATGTCTCATCTTGCCTAACTTTTTAAGGCCTTCCAAGTGTGCTGCTATACCTATATATTAAGCAATTGCCAGGTAAAAGGGAATTTTCTCTGTGTTTAGTAGCAACCCTTACACTATGGTGTTCAAAATTGGTTTTTCTGTAGCTTTTCCCTCATAGTATTAAAGGTAAATGACAGCAAGGAGCCAAAAATAGCCATTCCCCTTCCACAGAAAACAAATGGCTATTAAAGGCACTGAGTTGTCTACCCACATTTCAGGCAGTTTGAAAAGATTTAGAGTATTACTTTGTGCTGATCTTGTCAAACCTCTTTGGAGCTGTCAGGAAACAGCAGCTGTCTGTCTGTCTCAGGAGACAGATCTCCAGGAGTGCCGAGCACCTGAACTCCAGGTAACGCCCAGGGGTCCGGAGGGACTCAGCACCTTCAGTAAGAACCAGCAGGCAATCCTGTTCCCGTTTCTGCCATATGCCAGCTCATTTTGCTTTACAAGTTACATTGCCTCCTAATCATCAGGACAAGCCTGCCTCTCATCAACATGCCAACCCCTCCCAGCTTCAAATGTCTGATTCATTTCACTTGCCTCTTTCTCTCCTGATCCTACCCACACCCATCTCCTCAGCTGGGATCTGACTTGACCCTGCGTACACTGCCTTGCAGTCCCAAGCAGAGCCCAGAGAGGTAAACCCCACTGGAAATACAGGCTGGAGAGGCTGATCATGCAACAGTCAAACACAAGTACTGCAACAGATCCAAGGACGAGCAGAGCTAAGGCTGAAGATTTCTCTTAGTCAGAAGAGTTGTGAGTGAGCTGTGAAAATAACCAGAATTCAGAACAGCCGCCTCCAATGCACTGTCCCTTCAGTCGGGGGTGGGGGCCAAACAAACCCAGCCAAAAATCAAAATCCTGGCGTGTTGTATCAAGGGTCAAAATCTGAACTTCCCCACAGAGCCAGGTAAAAAAAAAAAAAAAAACCAGCATGTTTTGCTTGGAGTAGTTACTCAGTTCTAAGAAAATTCTGTGGAAATCACTGCAAAGCAGGAAATGAACATTTTCTGGTTCAGTTTATTTCCAACACTATAATGACACCAACAGGATTCTTGCTAGAAAATGAGAGTTACTTCACAGCAGAGCAGTTTGCAAGTCAAGCATCCCTGTTGTACTTCAAGCTCTAGACTCATTTTTTGTTTGACACAGGAAAAGCTTTGCTGAGCATCTTTATTTCCCAATGACTTCAAGTGCTTACAGATTTTCTCCTCTATGCTTTTGCCTTTCCATGTCCAGAATGGAGACAGCCCCCTTATTTCAGAGCATGGTTAGCAGCTCAGTAATTATAAAGCACTGACTTAACCAAATATAACATATATACACATTATAAGTAACTGTGTCATCTTCCTGTAATACTTGAACTCTCTCAATACACGGTTTTACTCCTTCCCCTGGCAGCCAAAACTGGCACATGGCTATGGTCCACCAAGAGAACAGCAAGCATTCAGCACACCCTGCATCCACTGCACACCAAGCCTGAGTAGTCGTCTTCTGTAATAAAAGTGGGTGTTGAAAAAAGAGATTTCATTTTTGAACTCCTATCCGCAATTTGTTTCGGTTTAAATTATTTCCGAAGCAAAAATCCCAACTCCTCAGAAATAATTTTGCTTTAGATTATCAGGGAACAAAGCCAACGTTAGCAGGAATGGTATAATGATCTCAAGGAAAGGGACCACTTTGTCAGAGGCAAGAAAATTACCCTGACTTTACCTTCAGTTTACCATCACCTTTAACAAGGTGCTTCTTGCTCAAATCGGCTATTCAGCACTATGCCAGTTTATGGAGCAGAAAATAAAGAAAAGTGTCTAGGGATGAAATATTCTTCATGACAGTGAAATTGAGAAAGGCAACACTAAGCCAGTTGTAATAATCTAAGGTGCTGCTATTAATCATTTGCACAGCATCACTGTTTGAAATAAATCATCTAATGGGACTTCCCTTTAAACAATGACAAAAAATTATATTGCAGACAAGATGATGGCTTGCCTTCCTCAGCTCAGGCAGGACTAATGCTACAATGAAGTCTTTCAGCCTTATCCTTCAGGGCACATCTCAAACCACCAAAGCTCACAAAATAAGGCTATTCCCCTAACCAGAATTAGGCTGTAAAGGACCCAAGAGTATTTCCCTCTCACATCCTATTGCAAGGCTTGTCCTGAAATGGAAATCAGCAGCCCTTCATAGACCTGCTTCGTCTCTCCCCAGAGGGTGCAATAATCGAACAGGACAGATAAGGTCCCACAAAGCCTCTCACTTCGTAGAAGTACACTTCTTCCACAAACTTCTGAAGATGGCAAGGACATCTACAACTACATTCTCTGCCCAGCAGTGACAGAGTACTCATTTCAACAAGCTCACAGCACATACTGGGGGCTCGAATTTAACCTTCTGGTATCTACAACTTTCCCCAGTTTTGGAAAATACATAAGAATTATTTTTTCATCGCAGTTAGTTCTTCTCCCACCCTGTCCCAACCAGCATCTATTTCCACCCTCGTGAAGCAACCTCACGTGTTGTGCTTCCAGTTACAGGCGGAAAGAGGAATACCAAAACACAAAGCAACGCAGAAAACCCTACACCCAGCTCCAACAGAGTGATGCCACACATAGGTCTACCTTCTAAATTAATGAAATTGAAATCTGAAAAAATACAAAGTAGATGCAAGCTTTTAGAAGTGCCGACACCATCCCCAAAAGCACGCCATAATAGGTTATCCTTTCAGGCTACACAAAGACACCTTCTTCTCTACAATTTGTACTGCAGTAAACAAGGTGTTTTTCTGCCTTTGGTAGCTTGTTCACTTCTTCCTCTAGCATTTCAGTTTTAAAGAGGGAAGCACCGCTCACAGTATCAATGATTTTTCCCTCTTATTAACACAGCTGAGGTACACTACTGGTTTTGTTCTTTAGTCTGTCCAAAATGCTCTTCACAGAACATCCTTCATCCACGTCTAACTTTTCTAGGAAAAAAAAAAAAAAAATCTTCCTCTTGTCTTCTCGTCTCTCCACTAAAATAAAAAATAATCACAGATAATCCTATTGTCACTCCTCTACCCCTTCCTCTGACAGCCTTCTAAACATCCTCCACTCCAACCAGTTTCACCTCAGCTTTTCATCTCACATTTCACTAGTTCTTGTGAACCCCTCCCTTTGCCTTTCCTGTCATGTCCCATTCCTTCCTTCTAGCACTTTTGAAATCCCTGCGTTGCTAAAAACTCCACAGCTGTGAAATTTACACTGCCTGGCGCTATTTACTGACAGTAAATCATCTGTTTACCAACTTCTGGAACCATTTCCATTACATGGCATGCACAATGCTAAAGCTTCGCGTGAAGTTTCTGCGGAAAAGATTTCGTGCTCTGGAACTTTCTAACTTCACACAGACACTCCCACTGAAGCAGTAATTATAATTCTCTCTTGATGTTTCACCAAGAGGAACTTGAGATGACAAGTACTCTCCCCAAGAGCTCAAAGAAATCGCTCTCTGTAATTCAGCATAATAGAAGTCATGCCAGAATATATGGGGGCAGGGGGGGATCCCACCACCCAACACAAGTTTAAGTTTGTGAGTTTAAAAACTAGGGGCCATGAACTGGCTGAGTACAGAATGGGGCTCACCACATTTACCAAGTTCAAAGTATTAGCTAAAGCCAGGCATGGCACAAGATGACATTCTGCAGTCTTTCCTATAAAACCCTCCCTTCACAACTCAATCCTGATTTATGACACGGCCTGCTATTCTAGCAAAGCTTTGAAGTGTGCGAGAGGTGCTTTATACTAATGAAGGGTGAAAGAAAAAGAGCAAAGGCAAAACAGTCACCATTTATCCTCTTCAGAAAGAGAGGGTTAAACCCCTTCATTTTCACCTAACAGGATGAAGCAGGAAAATGCACCTCTACAGACCAAAACCTTGAAGGCAGGGGAAAAAAATGCCCACTGACAGTTCTTGGCAAGGTCGAGTCAGGAAAGTCATTCAGGACTCCGCTTAAGAAACGATCAGGACAGCAATGCCACCTCTGCAAACTACACAAAGGAGCTAATTCAAGGTGGGGAAGAAAAGGGAATTATCTGAAAAAGGCGCAGTCTAAATTACTGCTCCCCAAAGTTGCAGTCTGTCACTCTTCCTGCTCTAAAGATAATCAACAAAATCTGATTTAAGTCATTTGTAAAGAAGTGTGGAAGCCCTTCCCCATCTGTGGCTTAATTGGTGACTCATTTCACAGCATTGCTAAAGGATTTGTGCTGTCTTCCCTTCTTCCTCCCGCTAAATTCATCACTACATTCTGCTGCTTTGCCATTAAGCTTTACCATGCAAGCACTGTCTCTCCCTCATCTGTTACCATAGCAGCCACAAGTAACAGAATGCAACGTTAACAAAAGATTGCTTCCCCCCCCCTCCTTTAATTTATTTATATGCAAGTAACCCGCTGAGAGTTGACAATAGCAATGACTTCACATTCACACTACAGGAAAGAGGGGTTTTTTAATACATTTTTTTCCACATTTGTGCTACCAAAAATAATTAAAATTCCTCTGGAGGAAAAAAAAAATCCTGAACTTCTGAGGATTAAGAAAATGCAGTGGCAGATCTGGATAGGATGCTGATTTGGAATTAAAGCTGGGGCGGGGAGCAAGAGGCTTAACACAAACACTGCTTCAGTATTGCTCTCCAGAAAGCTTTTCACTCTTTTTCAACAGAACCATGAGAACCAGCGAGAGGCTGAACTGTGAAAAACACCTAATTCCAAGCATTTACATTTAATAAAAATCTAAGAAAAAGGGAAAGTAAGCTAACTAGGGAAAGACTCTCTTAAGAAGTAAAGCTTTTTGAAACATACCCGTTTCTGATACGTTGGTTACACATACAAGCTTGATTCAGCTGTTACTTTGTTAAATTCCTGTAAGAACTACTGGTGTAAAACAAGCTTGCTTACAGATTCTGAGAAGCAAACAGTAAAAATAAATTATAACCTGGCTTAGGTGCCTCCGGTCTTGTCAGAGAGCGGCAAGGCCCAGCCCCACCGCACCCAAGCAAGGCGAGCAGGACTGACACAGAGATGGTGGCCAGGTCCAGATCATTAGGAAGCATCATGGTGTTGAGGTAGGTCTGAGGTCAAGCTGGGAAGTTAATCCATAGGTCAGGCTTAGGGTCAGGTCCATGGTGCCTGGAGAGGGCTGAGGCCAGGCCAGGCAGCCCATCTGTGGGTTGAGGTCCGGATCAAGGGGCTCTGGGTGCAGACACAGACACAGCTGCAGCCAAGCAGAAGACCAACGCTCCTTAAACACAGCCCAGGCAGGGACTGAGGAGGGCCTAAGGGCTGAACTTTCTGGGCCTATGGGTGTGGGTGGAGGCCCCAGGTGAAGCTGATCAGGGCCATTAAGGCTTATTAGTGCCCTCAGGGCTCTGGCAAGTTTTTGAACAAGTATATCATCTTCTAAGGCTAATTTCATTGCTGTTTTCATCCTTCCCATCCCATTATTCTTACTTAACAAGCAGAATTGGCCCGGTAGCAATCACCACGTAAAAAGCAAAATTTGACCTCTCTCACAATAATTTGCAAAGATGGATATGTATTTTAACCTCAGCAAATTTAGCTAGAAAACAGTTCTCTTCATTTTGCCACATCCACGCTGAGCTAAACACAGCATCTGGAACAGAGTTCTGTCAACATACGTTCCAGGTAACTTCCAATTCATTGCCTCCCAGGTCTAAAAGATGTGGGATCTCATTAAGAGCTCTAGAGCATCTGCAGTATTTTCCAAAGCTTGGAATTTAATGCCAGAATAAGAAATCCTAGTATTTTCAAGGGATAATGGCCACCGAAGATGAAACCTCTACTCAGCAGAAAGATCTTATGCCGCCTTTAATTTAGTCATTTTTAGAACTTGATATATTAAACAACTTATAAATTCATTAACACTAGAAAAATCAGAGCAGAACGTTTAACAGAAATCAGAGCAGAACACTTAACACTTAATGTAAATGTGTTCATAGCACGTGGCTTGTGCTATTATTATAATTATATTATAGATTACTATACACATATAAACATATACACAGTCCCCTACACTATCGTGATGCAATTTTTCCAAAAACACAAAGGACTAATTCCTCAGCTGGTTTTACCTCCGCTAAAAATCCAGAAAAATGCAACAGTTTAAGCTGGCTGAGCTGTGTAATTCACGGGTTCGGTCATCTTTAGAGGCTGGGAAGAGGACCAGACCTTCAGACACACTCAGTTTACATTAAATATCAACCTAGCCATGCTTTTTGGACTGATGCCTCATCAGAAGGAGATGTGGTGCCTCCAGTGCAGTGGCTGGGAGGTACTAATTCACAATGCTATCATTTGAAAGCATCTGTTTCCTTTGGGTGTCCTTTCTACTCTGCTGTTATTCAATGTAAATTGAGGAAAATGAGACAGCACCACCCTCAACTAAATTCCATATCATCCTTCCACCCCGTTACTACCTTTTAATCACACTGCATCCCGCTCTTACTGTGCTGCCCTTTAGCGGGACGACGGAACTCAATCACTGGGAAGCAGTAAAGGAAGAAAAATTAAGCTAACGGCTCAGTTACGGAAGAAAACAGTCAACCTGGATTCCAGATAAAACACATGCTCAAGTAGTACCTTTATCTTCATGAAATGTGCCAGTGTGCTTGCACCCTGACTCTACATGAGTTGCGGCTGTCAGAAAGCTGGGAACAAACTGCATCAACGTGGTGAATACATAATACTTCTTGAAACCTGGTACAATAAACACTGATTATTCTCAACACAATCTACCCATCTCCTATTGCATAACCATACTGCTTCCCAAAGCAAAGTCATGAGATATGAAGATCGCATATTATATTTGTAATGACACAAAGGTGAGGAAATACAAGGAAACTTCATTTGAATTAAAAGAAGCAGCAAACCATCAACAGGTACTGGAGATGGCGTATGACACCACCAACATATTTTTACCAATGTACTTAGCAACGAATATCAGAAAGAGCTTCAACTTTCAGTTAGGAACAGCATCTTCAACCCTACAAATTAAATGCAGTCACAAAGCCATATGTGAAAGTCATTTTGAAATGCTCAGTTTTTAGAATCTGAGCATTATAGTTCTATCTAAAGATGTTTCAGGTGTTTTACAGACGTTATGCAACTGAACCTTACAATTCCTTTCCTGTATTTTTTCTGTTTGCCAATCCCCCATTACCCCCTCCATGTTACAGATGAAGATATCAACCCACAGAAAAGCTGCCCAAAATCATGAAGGAATTCCACAGTAAGTTCAGGACTATAACCCATCTCTGATTTCCAGCCCTGAGTTTCCATTGAAAGAAGTATCCAGTTTTGAGACTAACTCTTGTTGGTATATTTTGTAGATGAAATTTTTGAGGCACAAAGCGCTGTCATTTGTTTCTGCCTTTAAAAACAGATGGTGTTAGTGAAAGGAATGCACATCTCTCATACAGAAGTGCCTCGGGCTGTTACCCTTTATCAGTATTTACTAAAGTTTAACAGCATGTTCAGGAGTGTACCATCCCCAAAACACAGGGATTCTTTGTCAAAGACCTTACAATTTAAACAAAAGGCGGAACACAAGCCACACTGGTTATGAACCTTTCTACCCTCACCCCCATCCCAAATTCCTGATTATCCTACTTATTCTATTTATTTTTCCAGCCATCACATATTACTTTTAAAAGTCTAAGCCAAGGGCGGGCAATGGATTGAGACTTCACTAGGGAGAAACTTTGTTTGAAAGATGGGAATATGTTCCAATTCCTGCTCCAGCACTAATGTCATAACTGCAAAGTTTTATATATTTTTGTATGTACTTTGCAAAAGAACAAGATAAGATGTAGATGAAGAAAGAGAACCTCAAACACTAGGAAAGAAACAATTTAAAAACAAATACGACAAAGAGGCTTTGGAAAAAAGATTAGATACGTGCGTCTTCTGCAGCTTAACCAACGCAGATTTTTGTTGTTAAATCATCTTAAAATTTGAAGCTGCATCACCTGGTAAAGCAGCATTCAAATGATTTAAATCTATCTTACAATTAAGTAGTTCTTCCTTCAGCTTCTTCTACAGGTGTGAAAGACTAGTATTTAAACCAAAGAAGAAGGAGCTGAGGAAAGAGACCATCAACTATTTTATGTTGGGGATCAATTCTCTAACCTTATATTGACAAAATTTCACTGAAACAGGCCTATGGTAGTTTGAGTACTTGACTTCAATTAAATATGTACATTTTAGACAAAAGTCAATGCCAAGATAAATCAACTCCTGGACAGCACTTGGCAGACAATGCCTCAAAACAAGGATGATGCTGCGAAGTTGAATAAATTTTAAATATCAGTCTTGGAGTAAAGAAAGGACTGATCTGCCAGCCCAAAAATTTATTTTTCAGGAGGGAAATTCCTCTCCTTTGTTTATACTTCCCTTCGGAACAGTCTGCAGTTACTAGTCTCCCTATTATTTAATTCTAATTATCAAATATACAACATATGAATCCGAAATACTCCCCAAAGAAAATTGGTTTTATTATTTCCTGTTGCATATCTTCTGGCTAACCAATTTCTTTAACAGCTCAATTAGAGAAAGCCTTTGAAAGACCAGATAAATTTGGCATGATTAGTTTGCCAATAATGACAACGCTTTCATATTTCCTGTAGCTTTTAAAAACAGAAAGCGTGGCATACAGAGGTCATAAAAGATGAGGTGCTCAGTTTTTCCTTTATATTTGAAGTAAAGCAGAGAAACATTTTGTTTCTAAGCCTCCAGGCCCCATTTGCCAAGACGCACTTGCTTTTAGGAGCAGATTAGAGTCTGTATACTTCAGTGCATTACCGATTCAATCCAAGGCAGAGAAGGGCTTTCATATACAGACCTGTGTGCACACGGAAAAAGGTAGAGAAGTAGAATGTGCGACGACCCCGTTTATAGCCAGTGCTGGAGATCAAGGAGGGTAAAGGAGTTTCATGCAATAAACAAAAATGATTGCAAGTCCCAGAACAAACAAATATTTGCAGCTGGAATAAGCATGTGATCAAAGTCACAATCCCCTCTCTGCCCAAAAGGCAGAGTTTATTTTGATGTTACCAACAGCAGCTGGAGGCGAGCCAGGAAAGAAAGGAAATGTACAGATTTTCTTTTCCCAAGCAATAACTGGAATTTATTTTCTATTAGTTCTGTGTGCCCAGTGCTTTTTTGTGGTCTTTGAAACTAAGTTTTAAGAAAACTTCCAGTGGAAGCACAAATGAGAACTAAATTTTTTAACAGTATTGAGAATTCTCCCCTTATATATATATATTCTTCTTACATTTTCTTCTGCAATTGAGGACATCACTTTGCACTGGCACACCATAAACTGCCAGCATGCTTTTGGTCTAACATCCCCATTGCAACATTTATGGGAAGTGGATCACAATTACAACATGCTAAACAGAGATAGATTTCCAAGTAAATCACAACAAAGGTTCATATTTCTAATGTATTTGCTTCAGGGCATAAATGATTCTACCTTACCAGAAGCATTTTAATGCCATGATTTATTGATAATTGAATACTGATAATGTGAATATGGGGTGAAAAATTCTGAATCACCAAAAACACTGAAATAAAACTGACTATTAAAAGCTACTTCCAATACACACAAGCACACATTTGACTAATTTAATGATATGGTAACTTTAGTGAAACGTAAAGATGCACCAACCTTCAGGATCTAGCGCTAAGAAGAGCAAGTACAATATCCTGGCTCTACTACTCACTTCCATTTGTGCTTGCCAAATGCATGGGGCCAATTCAAAACAGCAATACACATAATGTAGGGCTGTTCTCAAAGGAATTCAAAGAGACAAGTATGCTCTTTTGCAATTCAATAAACCACTTTTTCTCACGCTCAAGTGGTGACCTCCTCTTAAATACACAAGTCACTGAAGAGAAGGTGCAGCCAAAATCCAGGGTTTGTCAGATAAAATAATCTACATTTAAAGAGGCATGACTGGACAATGTAAGCTTCAAAATTTTGTTCGTATAAAAGGGGGGAAAAAAAAAAAGAAAGAAAAAAGGAACTAGTGCTGTGGCCTAAACTTTGGTGCAGCTGAAGAACAAGGACAGACCAACATCTGAGGCTCAGTCAACAGAAGCTCAAACAGATTTTCAGCATCTACTGATGAATGCACTCACACGCATAACGCTGCACAGCAACGTGTCAGGATGGTGGCCATATGTACTCCCAGTTGCCTACCAGATGCCTTCTTGAATAGCTGGAATAGGGTCTCATCAAACGTATTTCCCCAGATCTAGCACTGATTATATGTGATTTTACGGAAGATCATCCTGCCTATCTGTAAAATGGGATTAATTATATTTGTTGCCTATGCAAAGAGCTTCACAGCCCATGTCTGAGCAGCACAATATAAGATTCAAGCACTGTCTGCACTACAGGGGTCATAACATGAGACAATGCCGATCACAGCTTTGCTGGGGAGGAAAGAACGAGCTTTGACCTGGTTAGGAGGGGAAAGTTTGCAGACGAGAGAATAAAGTCCAAGAATATGGAGGGTAAGAAGGGAGAACCTTGAGTGCCTGCTACTGCAAAAGATGGGAGGAGACAGGCAAAGCGCAAAGGCCATGGAAAGTACCAAAAGGGCAACACAGAGGAGTCACTCAAACACGGCACGTTTCTAACCTGAATTGTCTCTTAACTTAGCGCACCAGGTACGATGTTCTTCTCAGAGATGTCTTGCCTGCTCAGATTGCTTCCCAAACAATTTCTTTTTTCATATGTTTATCTTGGTAAAGTCATTTCTATGTACTTCAACTACAGACAGAGATAGGGAAGAACTAACTACCAGGTTTCTTTTCTCGGAGGTGAGGGGGGGTTGGAATCTAAAAGACTAACAGAAAGGAATAACCAAGCTGCAAAACAAGCACGGAGGAAGTGCCCACTTACTCCTAGAAGGACAGAGGAATGGGTTAGAATTCACAAAATCCAATAATATTCTGGTTTATATCTCATTTCAGCTCAGCATATGCTTTAAGTTAAATACATTAGTTCTCTTGACATCAGTGGGGCTGCTTGTGTTGAAGGTTCAGCAACAGTTGGAACACTGTCCTAAATCAAGTGCATCTGCAACTTCAATGAACAGTGTTTATGAAGCAAATTGTTGCTGAAATGTTTGGTTTTCTGCACCTCCACAAGTGTGAATTGGCTTGTAAATATAACTGTAGCAAAACCTACTACACTTTAGAGCATTCACTTTCCCATTTATTCATTGTAGCTCAGTAGAATCCATCCTCACATCTGGCAACCACAAGTCTCTGAGCCCGCTGTGGCTGGCTAGCTTCTCTTCTATTGCAGATAAATTATGCAAAGGATTTTTTAAAATGTATTTTAAAAACAAGATGCTGAAGTAATTTGACTTAGACACAAACTGGTTTATTAGCAGAGGAAGGAAAACAGAGCAAACAGTAAAAGACTGAACAAAACCATGCCAGGAAGATTACCGCTCTAAAGTCCTGTTGGACTCAAATGCAAGATTTTGGTGACAGGGATTATATTTTTTTCCTGAAGTGCTGTTAAATACATTTTTTCACCCCCAGAGGTCCATTTTAAAGTTCGTGAATGTACAAATCATGTGAAAGACCTCTATTAAAGGATTAACAATGATCATTAACAAAGGCTGAAGGAATTATAACCAACCTGTCACAGAATACAAGCGAATCACAGATAGCTCTGCAATAAGCACACGTGTTGGTTTCAAAAGGCTGCATATTGCTCAAACATCCTCACAGTCACAAAATGATTCATTCAGTCAGTGCATTAAAAAAACCCTTCATTGATTCAGGTTCATCATCTCAAATAATATTCTACAACATGTAGCAGAGTCCTCCTGTCACCTGATACTGTTATTTACTTACACAGGAGCCATAAAAACCATCCGTTCAGTGACTAGAACAGTCCTCTATTGACCACAGCCTGATCCTCCTCTCTCTCTCTCTTTTTTCCTTTTTTTTTTTT
>WEKW01008598.1:32618-45074 GCA_013389905.1 Sula dactylatra
AGGGTATGCAGGAGCACTACATGCGTATGCACACACTTAGGCCCAGAAATTAATTCCAGACATAAAAAAAATCCCTACAACAAACCACTCCTGTGCGTTACTGTCATCTCAGTGAAGCTGCTATATTTCTAAAAATAGCTTTAAAAACTTGTGAAAGGTTTGAATATCTTTCATACCCTCCAATGGTACTTTTAAGCAGGAGCAGTTTTGCAGTGTATTCTTCAGAAAGGCATCAGATCTCTGCCCCGCTGAAAGCTTTTCCCATTGGATTCCATGTATAGGTTGTCAGACACAGATGGTCCAGAATCATGTGGTTATTCAATTACCGATACCTTTCCTTACTGTCACCATACCTGAGAAACTACAACACACAAACTGTTTTCTGACTTGTTTGTTGATGTCCGGTTTATCACTCTGAACACCTGAGTAGCTTCCAGAAACCCAGTAACACATTTCATAGAAGGAAGACCTAGAGAAGATTTTACGCTTCATGCATCGTATAGATTATGGGGCTGCGGTTTCCTAACTTAGAAATTTTCTGTACTCCGTCAAAGCAAAATTTGCTCCTCTCATGTATCAAAAGTGACAGAGAACAGAATGCCAAATCCCAACACAGGAAAACATGTTATTTGCAAAATTGTGCTAATAAAAATCTCTACAGTATTTAGAATGTAAGACCAGACTAGATAATTCAGAACTCCAAAAACTTTTAACAGCTTTCCTAAATGGACATTTTATTTGCATTTTGCATTCAAAACAAATCACAGTATTCATATTGACCCTTGAGTCAGCTTAAGTCACTGTATTTCTAACAAATCAAAAAAAGACATTTAAATCACTTCACATATTCCTCCTCAGAATGCATGTGCCAAATAATTAGGGGCTCTTGAACCACAGCAGGGAATGCTGAAAAGACCCTCACCCAAACAAAGCTGGAAGCATCACACTGTCAGCAAGTTCTTCTGAGATGACAAGGTCACCAGGTTAAACGTAACAGGGTTTTCTGGCACGAGTTACAGGATTCTGCTGACTTAGCTGTTCACACTGAAGAATTCTTCAAACCTGTTTAGTGGGTTGTCAACTTTCTACTTCCCAAGCTAGTTCTGTGTTCATTCCTCATGCAAATTGCTGCAATCTCCAGCAGAAATTACAATGCCATACGCCAGAGCTGGAGTTCATTATAAAAACACCAGTCAGGGGCTAGTCTTTATTCTGAAGTATCCCAGTTTATGAAAAACTATTGAGTTTACAAAGAGCATTAAACATTTTGACCTTGGGTCTGTTACGTCAAAATCTAACACAGATGTGAATACTGCAATCTATCTGCGCATTTCTCGTGCTAGCTAGCATTTTGATTCCCTTATCTTCAGCAGTAACAGGCTCACACAGCTATATTTATTAACAAATGCTCCCTCCTATTGTTTGTGAGAAAAACGCACGTTTAACAAAGCTATGCAGTTCTCCAGACTCTGGTCACTCGGGGTTATTTAGAGAGATCGCCACCTTTAGATTATAATTCCTGCCGAACTGTTTCTCCAGATGAGTTCAACAGTCTCAGTTTTATTTTGCTATTCTTATCTTATTCTCCAAATACAGCCTACAGGTTTTCAGAGATGAATGTATTCCCTAAATCTGTTTCAGAATGCAAATCGACAATTACCTAGGAAAAACCTTGAAAATCAAGCATCTACATTAATTCCTCCTCTTCTCCTTATTTTAAACCTTACAAAGAATTAGGAAGATTAGACAAGGCAGACTGAGAGACACTTCCTTTCTATTTATTATGTATCCTATAGACGCTAAAGCCGTATATCCTTTTATTTGCCAGTTGTGACCCAGGTTTTCTGAAGTGCAGTTTTGCATACCTGCTCCCACACGCTGTTCTCAGCAGCCCGCACACGCACACAAACCTTTATCACTTTGTGCCTACAGGAATATTCAAAAGGGAAATTCCAACATGCATATGCATAAGTTAACACTCAGATGGAAATCCAAAACTACACAAAGAATTTCGAACTACAGTTCTTTATGTATTCAAATTTTTGAAAATTTTAACGTATAATTGAGAGAAGCAACACAGCCTCAAGAACTAGTCAAAGGCACCCAGTGCCAGGAATTTCTAAGCAACTGTCCCAGCAATCACTGACAATATGGCCCTTGGCAAATCCTCTAACATCTTCGTGTTAAGGAGTTCCTTGTCCAAAAGGGTAGGGAGTATTTTTAATTCTCTCAAAGGACTATTATGAAGATTAATTAAGGTCTGAGAAGTGCTTTGAAGATCAAAACTGCTATGCTGTTATTTATTATTAAAGAACAACAAAGTGCATTCTTGTTGTCTATAATTCAACTTCATAGAGAAAACAGTGAAAGAGCACATGTGCTCGAGTGCATAAATTAATTCTCCCTGCCCTGACAAGCTCTGATTTGCATAACTGCATTTTTAGTCACCAAAACCCCATCAGGAAATCTATACTCATCCCTTTGAAATATTTTAAAGGCCTTAAGGAATATAACCAATAGAGTTTCTCTTCTGATTCTTTTCCAGGATAAGCTTTTCCTATCAGATATTTCTGCCTCAGTTCAGCAACGCCTTTTATCCTATACAGAGCCCTAGGATTACTCACATGTTAATATTAGACATATTTTAAAGTGCTTTGCTAAATCAGAAATTCAATACCTATTTTGGATGTTTCCATTCAAAAAGAGGAGAGCGACAGCATGGGGTGGTGGATAACTTCTTGGGGGGGGAAAATAGTCACAATTATTTTGGAGCCGTTTTCCTCACAGGCTTTCCCATCAGAAAACGGCTAATCTACACAGCAGAGTATGTCACAAAAATGTCCACTACTGAAATCTACGTAGAACTACTACGCTGCACAGCGTATCGCTAAATTTCACTCCCTTCAAACGCATACACACATACAACTTCTAAATAATTTACAGGAAACGCTACCATATTTCAATTAGATTTGTATTCTTAAAACATGGAATCACCTGTATTTTGGCGGCATCTCCACAAAAACACGGAAAAGTGAGTAGTATAAACACAAATATAAGAAAGAAAAAATTAAAAACCCAGAGTAACTATTCACAAGTCTTGCCACCACAACCACGTTTTCCTGATCTTATTCAAACAGCTACAGCAGGAGATCAAGTTCTCCAGCATCCCAGCACTGGGATGTAACAGTGCAAATATTTAAAGACAACAAGAATACAAGCTGTTGGACCTTGAGGGTAGGGAGCACTGAAAACTGATGTAACCTGGACAGCTACTACCACCCTTACACTTTAAAGAAATTGCTAACAAAGGGTCCGGTATCTGCAAGATGCTGAGCGTCTCTCCAGTGTGCCAGCCAATATCACCTCTTCACAGGAAATACTTAAATTTTATTGGATTACGTTTTGGCTCTACTCCCATTACCTTAGTTTGCACTCATAAGATTCTTAAAATCTGCAGCACATTCTTATTAAAAACACAGATACCAGATTGTGAACTTCTGTACTTTTTAGACTGCTTTGAGGAGAAAGTTGTGTTATATTTAGCAGCCATATGGCATCCCTCCTCCACACACATGTTTTCTAGCGGTAAGAACTGACAAATTAAGTTTTCTAAAACACTGATCTATATGTTTTCATTTCCAATTTTACTCTTACGAGTTAACTGTGGTTTAATTTTTAAACTCCACATTTGACAAACAGGAAATGCAAGGGGTACCTATAGCAAATGATGCAATCAAGAAAATGTTTTCTTGTAATCTAGGTGAAAACGTTCAGAAAGCTACTAAGCTATATTCTAGACAGCTAAATTCTCCCTAAATTAATACAATATGGCTACATAACTAAATAGCCAAGGATGTATTGGCTTCCTTATGCAATTTGCAATTGCTCTGTGTTTGGTCGACTGAAAAGAATACTCCCTATAGTCAAATCTTTAAAAAAGAATAGGTTACCTGCATTATTTCAAGCTGCCGTACATCTTAACAGAGGAGGAAGCAAAAAGCACAGTAACAACCAACTAGTATACTGTAAAGAACTTCAGAGATACAAGGGCAACCAGCACACAGTTTTCCTGTGCTCCCAAGAGCCAGGTTTACATACTGCCAGAAGACAGAAAGCTGAATTTCCCTACAGAACAGCCTAATTTTATAGAAACTGCAGCCAAAGGTTAGAAGGAGGACAACAGTTTTAAGAAGCAAGAGAAGACACTTGAGATATGCCGTCATTTGGGACAGCTGAAAGGGCAGGCTGGACATACAACTTAAAAATCTGTATAAACTTCCCCGATTGCCACCCCATCACAGGGAAAAAGAGGGACTGAAGACTCCTAACAATTTAACACTCCCAAAAAGAAATGGATTGTTTTCCCCTCTAACAGGGAGAGGAATCACTGCTTATCTGTCAACTAAATCGTGCCTGATTGCTTCTCCTCTTTCTGGTAACTAGAGCTCTTCCAATTCCTTCCAGGCTCTTCTGGGGAGCAGGGACACAGGGAACACCCGCAGCAATGCTCTAGCAGGCCAAGCTGGCTGCAGCCACCCAAATATCACTCCCCTGCAAAGCGATGCAGAGAGCGCCCACCCAACAGTGACTGAGCGAAGCCGGGCAGAGCACCACCGGACGCCAGAACTCACACTGTGCCTCCGCTTCGATGGCACTGACCTCCTGCCAGCTTTCTTACAAGTCGCTGGTCGCAGGGCAGACCCGATTCAAATCCTCAGAGACTATGTGGGGGCAACCCCAGCCTTTCCCTTCTGTCCCAAAATTCCAGAGCAGCATCGAGTGTTTCTTCCGCAAGAGAAAGAGGGACAGACATGAACATTACATGCATGCCTGAGCACACTTATGAGCTGCATGTACAGCCTGAGAAATATAAATGAACAACCATGTTTTTTCCAGCTGGTGTGTTATGTTCATTACTCAAAGAAAAATAATAAACACTCAGTACTGTGGTTTCTCTCCCTCTGCACAAAGCAGTTCAGGGAATATGTTCTTTCAGCACAGCCCATCCTATCTTTAAGCCTTGTAAAATTCGCGAAGGTGAATGATATGGCACAAATTGCTGCCTGAAGCAGAACCTTCATGCTGGACAACCCACTGGAGACTCTAACCCTCAACGTGCCAGTCAACACATTTTGCAGAGAAGTAGCAATTTCTTCAGAACACTGATTATTCCCACCCGTCTTCCTTGAGGAGACAGCTATCGCAGAATGAAAAATAATTGTGAAATTAGACCACCACCAGGAAGCAGGGGAAACAAATTGCTTCATGGGCCAGAATTATTTGCACAGAACATTTGAGAGAGAACAAAACGTTTAAGGATGCAATCAATCATTCAGATTTCTTCCAAAAGAAAAAAGAAAAGAAAGCACACACAATCAATCATTAGTTTCAAGCTTGCCTCAGTGAAATAGGTGATAGAATAACCATTCCTACATACGTGATTATCAAACCAGAGCTTGGTGGGAAGAACAAGTAAGAAAGTCTTCCAATTAACTCATTTTTTTGTTGTTGTTGTTGCTTTCAATGCGGTCGTTGAACACTGCTGTAGAAAGATGTAGGGAAAAGCAGACCTCTGGTGTTCTGGCAGTTCTTCCCCATTCTTGAACAATTCCTCCTTCAGATGCACAGCCACAAAGGTTCAAAGGTCCCCGCAGCCTTTGTTCTCAGTTCCAGAGTAGTTACAAACAAACTTTTGTTCCTGTTTCTTCAATGAAATGAGCTGCAGCAGTCACCAATGATTGAACTGTACATCTGAAGCTTGCCTTGTGCATCATTCAGCTGAAGGACTACAGATTCTCATTTACACTTCGAGATTAAATTATCAGAACTTTTTCTGAAATAAAAATCAAGCACTACTTACCAATTCAACCTCCAGCAAACACATTACGCTTCTGCATGTACACAGAAGCGAGGAAGGATCGACACATTTTGGTTATAGACTGTATCAAAGAAATTTTTTGTTTTATCTGAACATAAATATTATAGCTATTGCTCATTCCTTTGTGAGATTTATACTAAAATTCTACACATATTACACCTTAGTGCAAAAGTGGTATCTGTCAGCAATTTTTAAAATAATACACATTCACACACAAGCGCGTGTATATGCACTGAATACAAACAATTATACTCAAACAGCAATTTTTGTTGTTTATATCCCAGCCAGGGTATAAGGGATGAGATGATTCTCATAGGGGCAAGCTACTGAAAGCAGCTACTGAAATACATTCACATTCCATGAAAAGCCAATACGGAAATTGTTGATAATATTCGTAAAGATTCTACCAGATTTTGTCAGCTATGTACATGTTGGGGGGAAAACAAGCAAGGTGCGTTATTGAGCAGGATAACAGGCTTTTGAATTAAAAATAAATTAAAAAAAAAAATACTGAAGTTACCCTTTCAAAAGATTGATTGTTCCTAGCAGGTAGGAGTCGATTCTCTAGAGATGCTTCTTGTAAAACACACAACACAAGAGATATCAAAGCACTTTTTTTTTTTTTTTTGCCCTTTTTTTTAATAACTTGTGCCTTCAAGCTAAAGCACATAGGCTGGCTATTATGAAAACTAATGAAGACATTCATGAATCATAACAATGAGTAAAAGGGTAAATCCCAGCAAATATTCAAAGGCTCTTGCAACAATTAAAGTTTGGCTCAAACAGGGGTTGTCCAGCTACATTCTTCACAATACCCACGCTCATGCCCCCAGCGAGGTCAGTAAGAGTATGTTCAAATTGTAACATTTGGATTTGGAAAACTTTTGCTTTTACACTGGCACCAAAAACCACCAAACTGCTTTCAAAACACCAAGCACTATCTTTTCTTTTCCCCCAGAGCACGCACTCACATGCACCTTGAGCACTCTGAGTATCAAGACCAAAAAAGTTCACCTCCCAAACGCCAGGAAACATTGTTACTGACATTAGAAAACACCACCTTAACTTCAACATTTTAACAGACATTTGTTGAGTTGGTGATAAATATATCTCAGATAACAAAATACACAGAGGATTACACATGGTTTTCTTTAAGAAGCAAGAATTTTCAAACCACTTGTAAGAACCTAACACCTTGCCATCAAAGTTATTTTTAGCAAAACTGATTATCTCAATCTGCCAGTAAATGATGACAAAGCTTTTAGAATATCACCTTTTATCCTTGTCTCTTAAAAGCAACTTACCAGTAGTAATTAAGCCACTGCAATCCTCCGCTACAACTGGATTCTGGGGCCATGGCCGTGGGACCACTGCTATGTCTGCGTACTGCTGAGCTACCCACTAACACAAGTCTGAATCACAGCATATGATGTCACATGAGCAAACTTCTGCTGTAAAGAAGTTGCACCTGCTTTATGACTTCATGCTAGCTGTTAGAAAAGGTGGAGCAAGACCGAATTAGAAGTAACACAGGACTGACAACTTGTTCAACTAGCATAACGCCTGCTTAAAAAGTAAAGTAACACCCACAAGCTAAATTTGAACTGTCACAGCGCGTTTATCCAAGAACAGCACTTTGCATCCTGTGACCCTCATGTTATAGATCCACCACCAGGAGATCTAAGGCCGTAACTCAGGCTGTGGCTGACCAAGTGTCCCTCCATCCAACAAATAACCTCACGGATATTTAAGCATTTAATTTTACCCTGAAATCCATAGGAAGCCAGGCTTCCAACTTCTTGTGGTCCTGGTTTAATGAATAAATGGCAGAAATGGGAGAAACACCACTTTCTCCGATTCTTACAGAGTTATAATGGATACACTAAATCAATGCTTTCTAAACACAAACAATAAAGGCTGAGATGTGGACAGGCAAAAGCATTGGCACACCAGGAAGAGAATGGAAGGGCAGCAACTGCAGCTTCTTCATCACGAAAAGCTACTGAGATGACAAGAGGATGAACGATTCATTGATCAGTAGCTTACACTGAGCTATTGCTTCAACTAGTGACTTCAAGCCACATCAACAGGACATGCTCAAAATGTTGCAACTCGGCCACAGAAACAAGACTAAAAGAAAACATAGGTTCTTAAAACTTTGATTATTAAAAGTGGAAATTTGGGGCTATTTTATTTTAGAAGACAGGAGCTGATGAGCCATATTCTCATCTGTTTTAAGATTCATAGGTGACGCTATGAACTCCTGAGCTACACAGAGCAAAAGAACATCCAGTGAATAGTAACAGTTAAATGTCAGAATCATCACTTGACAATACCATCTGAATATATTCAAGTTGTTAGTATGATGATAGTTAATATTGTGTTTAATCAAAAAGCAAGACAATAAGGAAGCGTATACATGATATTTACCAAACTGATTACAGTAAACCTGGTAGCAGTGGTTTATCAGCTTAAACAATCAGCAGCTAGTTAACTGTGTGTTTAACAACCAGGTAATAAAGTTTCTTCGCAGGGAAAATGAGATTGCAGAAGTCAACATCAGCTTAAACACGATTAAATTCCTGTCCCACTGCTGGTAAAGCAAATCCAATTTACTAAATAGTTTAAAGGGCAGTTTTTAATTATTTCACACACTTCCAAAGAATCTAACACTACATACAGACAAATTCGGTAAGTTGGTGTACCCAAGGATATACAAACTCCAGCAACACAAAACACCACTTAAATAAAATAGACAAAGCTTTCTTTACATGCTTAACAGCCCCAGCCTAGTGACTTCTATTGCAGAAGCCCTCACAGACCTTAGCAGGAATCTTTATAGGAGGGAAACCGCACACAGTCACAGCACGTATAATACGCAAATTAACACTAACCAGGAGCATTTCCTTCAGACTTTTCCATTACTTCCCTACTTCCTATTTCTAAAACAATCTCTAGGAAACAAATATACAGCAAACAAATACACTCTTCTGAGTAATATTTATATTTTACCCGGTTTCAGCTGGCGCACACACACCTAGAAACATACGCACACAGAGTACTGACCAATGTAAATATCTAAAGTGTTTTACACAGCAAAAATGGAAGCAACGCAGAAAAATGGTGTGGGAGAAACACAGCAAGTCACCAACGGCAGTAGGATTCAAATGAGAGGCTCATAGCTGTACCAATGGAGGGTGACAGCTTTGCTGCCTTCCTACTCTTTTTACCCAACACAATAATTAAAAATTGAAAATTGAAGTTTTCCAACTTTAATTGTTCAGCACCAAAGATAACAATTTGTTTTCAGCTACAACATAGATTTAAAAAAAAACAGAACAAAAAAAAAATTAAAAAAACCACCAAAAACCAACACAAAATTAATAATGTAAAGAAACAGTTTCAACCAAACCGGTTCAGGTTACTAAATGACTGCTGACCTGCAGCATTATATCCTCAGGTTATAGCGATTCTCCAAATCCTGGTTGGCTGGAAGACCTAATCTGCATAACAATAACAATAAAAAATGGCTTCCCTTCAGTGTCCTCAGTATGCACATCCCTTCTCTCACATTGGCTAACAGTGCACAGCCGCCTGTTCAAAGGATTAGCATAAGAATAGAAATCACTGTGAAAATCCACATGCTCGACTGGCCAGACTTGTTGACCTGCTTCACCCCAGATACCAAATTGACTTATTTTTCCAAGAAAAACAGTTGAGGATTTTAAAAGTTGATAAACATTTCAATTTGTTTCTTTCATATTATGATATGGGACATCCCGAGGGCAGCTACCAGACCAAACAGCGAATCCGAACAGCTTTCACTGTTGTAGGCACAGACATCACACGCGCCTACCTTCAAGTTCAAATTCTTACACAAGTCGGGTGGAGGAGGATGGGTCTGTCAGGACCCTTTTCAGCTTGGACCGACCACGTTCATTATAAAATCCCCTCATCTGCAAGCTCACAGGCTCTGCAAGATGCTGCTGCAGTCCACTAAAGGCTGAAACCAGATACCAGAGCTGCAGTTCAAGAGCACAGCTGGGAGAAGGAACTGGCCCCACACGAGCACACGCTACACCTGACAGAAGCCACCCATACTTGCAGTCCCACAAGAGCAGGTTGTCCAGGTTTTTGCAAGTAAAATTTACAAATTTACCTCTATCTCTTTATATCTTCTTCCTTTTCTGCCCTTACCCTGAGATCAGCCAAAATGCTATCTAGCCAACAATGTGAGACGATAGCTCCTGCCATGGTCACCGCCACAGGAATCAGATAGGAACTACTACATGGGTAAGAATATTCTGAGAGGAAGTGCGAATGAAAATAATCCCCCAGTTCATGAAGAGGCCAACATCTTCCTCTTATTTGTGGAGAGAAGGACACAAAGGCCAAGGAACCCATTCCAATTTTTCTCTCCTATACAAACTCTTCTAGCCATAATAAAGTATGAAAAACATCATTTATTTTTGGAAATATGTGTATTGGGTTCCTGAAAAACACACTGAGGTTTTTTATAAACATACTACAGTGTTTGACATGTTTGTTTTGAAATGGGGGAAGTTGACTGGATAATCTCCATAATGTGGTCTGACACTTCATGCAAAACAACGCATTAGAACAGCAAAATGACATTTCCTTTTAAAAAGTTCACAAAAGAAACAGAAGCCCAGGGGAAAATGGCCAAAGTAGCACTATTCCCCTTTTTTGTTAGATTTCCTCCACTCCCTCTGGGATCTTCTCCCCAGGCAGTAAGTCACCACTGCAATCCTTCCCCCTTAAATTCTATGACATCACCATTTCCCTCACTTTGCATTACAGAAAATTAGACTATTAAGAACTGGGATACTGATATTTCACAATCCATCAGCAAGTGCTATAAAAACACTGCAACATCCAGCTACAAACATACATAAAATCTAAAAAGTAAAACAATTCCCCAGTGCTATCCCTGCTGACCTGCCTCAGATGCTCTTTGATCCTTCAAAAACTTGACAAAAATACTTTAAACAAACAAATCCCAGGTTAAGACCACAAGCTGAAAGATTGAACAATACTTTGCTTCTGGCAATGGACTAATATTTCTATACATTACGCATGGTATTAACACTTTCAGTTCTGTTGTTTCCCCAAATAATAAGTTTTACAAAATGCATATTGCCAGACTCACACCCCATTTTTCCTCCCTTTGTCATCTCAATCACTATATGACCTCAAAGGAATAAAATTTTGATCCTTCCAGAATGACACCGATACATTCAAACATTATAAAACCATCACACAGACAAGGGTACACACCCTGGTAGGGCACAAGCAACCTCCGGTAAGTTTCGTGAAAACAAATCAGTCCAAGCACAAGAACTATTAGCTTGCTCTTTTATCATGAGGTACACATAGTATTTTACTTACCAGTCAAAATAAATAGTTCACTCAAGGCTAACCTAATTTCACAAAACTAGAATGAAGAGACATCTGTGCAGCAGGGAAGGAATTGCACTGTTCTGAATAAGCACGTGCAGGACATTTGTCCCTATTCTGTACAAAAAGGTATCTATCCCATGCTCAAACCTCAAACACTTGAAACAGATACTCTTTTAAGAGTCTTGGAAACTTATTCTGTTCCATGTCGCCAGAGCGTTTGGTCACCTTTGGATAATACACCTCAGAGTTATAGCTCGCTCTTGAAATGAAATAGCGTGTTTTAAGCTTCTACCTTCTTGCCTTTTCACCTATTCCTCTAAATTGCATTCTTACCAACGACAGCATCAACCAACACAACAAACTGGACGCCCATCCCCAGCGGAGGCTGTCCGAGCCTCTGTCCAAAGTGCTGTTTTCTGCACCATCACGCGTGGAAAGCACGGAGGTGTAACAAAAAATGACTCGTTCCCGTCACCTTCTTGCAATTCCACAGCCATCAGTCCGTTCTGGTTTGCGATATGAGGCGCGTTCTCAGGGGAGAAAGAGATGGAACGCATAGTTTGCGAAAGGAAAACAGTTACGTAGGCGGGTACAGGCATACCTTTTTCACGAGTTGAAGCCATTGCTCAGAGTTCAAACGTGTTACGGATCTTTCCTTACAAGACCCTGCGCTGCTATCCTTTGCTCACCTCCCCATTGCGATTTGGTGGGAAAGCTAACCGAGATCTTCCAGATAAAACCATCTCCACACGCACGAAACGCGCGGCGGGCACTCCTCCATTTCACACAGTTTCCTAGCACGCAGATGTCGCTCGCAGAGCGCCCTGGGTGACCCAAGCGGACCTTCACTGCACCTGAAAAGGTCTAACAAGGCATTAAAAGGGTTCCATTAAATGTACCACAAAGGACAGCCCACACAATGGGGAAGAGGGCCAAGCACAAAGCCGGACGGCAGCTGCACGCCGGCCGGCAAGCACAACGCCGGTTTTACCCACGCCTGAAAAGCACGGGAATGGCACGGGCAGGCTGAAATCCCAAACATCCCTTCTTTCCCAATCATTTCTTGGCGATGGGTGAATTTATCCACCTCAGAAACCTGCCCCTGGAAGACAGCGACTGAACGCGTGTTTAATCGCGGGCGAAAAGGGGGGGATATG
>WEKW01008598.1:45618-86644 GCA_013389905.1 Sula dactylatra
AGGGGGGAGCACGGGGTGCAGGCTTGGGGGGGGAGCAAAGCCACCGCACCTGGGCTGCTGGTGGGCTGCGAGGCTTGTGGGTATGGGGAAGCGCCTCGAGGGGCCCCTGAGGTTTGGGGTCAGGCTGGGGTGGGGAAGGGTTTCATACAGCCACGGAATGTCCTGAGCGGGAAGGGATCTGCAAGGACCATCGAGTCCAGCTCCTGTCCCTGCCCAGGACAACTCCAAATTCACACCATGGCTCTGAGGGTCTTGTCCAAGTGCTTCTGGGATATCATCAGGCTCAGCGCCGTGATGCCTCCCTGGGGAGCCTGTTCCGGTGCTCCACCACCCTCTGGGGGAAGAACCTTCTCCTAATACCCAACCTGACCCCCCCCGGCACATCTTCCTGCCATTAAGGACATTGAGGTGCTGGAGCGTGTCCGGAGAAGGGCAACGGAGCTGGGGAAGGGTCTGGAGAACAAGTGTGATGGGGAGCAGCTGAGGGAGCTGGAGGGGGTTGGTCTGGAGAAGAGGAGGCTGAGGGGAGACCTTATCGCTCTGTGCAACTGCCTGAAAGGAGGTTGTGGTGAGGTGGGGGTCGGTCTCTTCTCCCAAGTAACCAGCGATAGGATGTGAGGAAATGGCCTCAAGCTGCACCAGGGGAGGTTTAGGTTGGATATTAGGAAAAATGTCTCTACTGCAAGAGTGGTCAGGCACTGGAACAGGCTGCCCAGAGAGGTGGTGGAGTCACCATCCCTGGGGGGGTTCAAAAAACATGACATGGCACTTCAGGACATGGTTTAGGGGACATGGTGGTGTTGGGTTGGCGGTTGGACCTGATGATCCTAGAGGTCTTTTCCAACCTAAATGATTCTATGATTCTGTGATTCCCTTGGGTCCTAAGTCCATGGTTTGTGCTCGTGTGAGGGCTGAGCTGGAGTGTGAGTGCTGGGGGGTTGTTTGGGGTTGAGGGAGGGAGATGTGCAGAGTAAGGTGCTGTGGGTGTCCCCGCAAAGGCAGTGGGAGGGATGGAGCTTGGTGGGGCGTGCAATGGCCTCTGTGTGTGCTGGTCTTGAGGCCGGCGCTGCTCCTACCCTTTGAGCAGTTGTGTTGGAGGGAGAGTACTCAAAATCTTGCCAAAGAGGTCCTGAAGTTTGGTTGGTTGGTTATTTTTTTAATATGTCTAGGCACGCTCCCTCTCTGAGGGACGGGTCCCAGCCGGGAGGGGTGTTAGTCAGGTGTGTTGCCTGCACCAGGGCCCTCTGCCTCCATTGCATTGGTGCAAGGTCAAGAACGGTGCTTCACCTCAGTCACAGGACTTGTTTACCCATGGACAGACTACTTGCACGCTCTGTTCGCAATGCAAAGCCTTTTCCTCTCACTAAGTTTCAAATGTATTCTATCTAGTCTTGAGACAGTGTTGTCTTATCAGAAAAAGTTAGTTCAAACTTTTAAGTGAGGTTTAAGTGTTAACCACAAACTCCGTTCTCCAGATGCGTGAAGTGCCTTGTTGAATGAAAGGACCTGCAATGTTTCGGTAGAGAATCTTTTCAACAGAGACATTACCCCTGCGTTGTGTTTCAGTAGCTGACCGCAACCAGTTTATAATGTGCTTTATAGATGCTTTATTGCATCGTTAGCATTTTCAGAAACACATGGCTTGATTTTGCTGGCAACGTGGAAAATCATTCCTGATAATTATGCCATTTGGTGACCGCAGAGGTTAAAAATCTGATTGCTGGTGTATATTTATTCCTTCAGCAGTGGCATTGCAAAGCAGTTACTCTGAGCGCGCTCTGCCTTTTTCCGGGGACCCAGAGGCACGGTTGTGAGTAATATGGAGTTGTGTAGTGGATCATGCATGTTGCTGTGCCCCGGCAGTTCACGTGAGAGCTGCGCTATGTACTTTGTCTTAACCACAGGGTGACAGCTACATTTGCATTGCAAAAGCAAATATGAAATGGCCCACTCGATACGTTTTCAGAAATGTTTTAAATGAGGGGCATAGTTGAAACTATTTTGCAAGCTGGATTTGATGCTTTTTGGGTTTCGCTTCTGTCTGTGAAACACTGTAAATGCAGTATGTAATCTACGTTAAGACTACTCTGGTGATACCAGCTATCCAGAGTGTTTGGGTAGATGATACCACTGTTTGCTAATGCATTGAGCGACTAAGAAAAGCAAGCTGTAAGCGTGCAGAAGTTCCGAGTTGTGAGCTTTAATTTAAAAGATTGGAAGAATTTTTAGTTGTTGTGATGAAAATTTTCAAAGCCTGTCGTGAGTAACTGATGATAACTGTAAATGTGCCGAGTCTGGAACAATAGCTCTGAGACATGCGAACTGCTTCGTGTCAGCATATGCTGTGCCAGATGCCAACAAACAAAACTCTAGTTAAGAACGTCAGTGGGTTTTGGGCTGCATGTGTAAGGAGACAGCAAATCATGAAGATGTTGCACAGTAGCCTTTAAAACAGGGAAGAGTGCAATTATGTGGGGTAATATACAGAGGATGCAGAGAATACATAAATTACAATGATGACAAGGCAAAATCATGTGATTTGTTGTGCTCGTCTGTGCTACGACCTACAACTCTGATCCTGTCAAACCTGACAAGTTAATTGGGATGAGCCAGGACCGTACCCACATGGCTCACTGCTGATAAAACCTTGGGGCAGCGGAAGCAGGTTTGTTGGCTCCATGTGTAGGAGACTGCAGATTTAGTCATGTGTGAGTAGGTGATCCCTGTCTATCTATCGCTGATTTGAGAGGCTTTGAAATTCCTGGATGAAAGATACCCAGAGCATCCCCAAATAGTTGAGCCTTTCCCCCTTTATTAGATGCCACCATCTCTTTTGTGGTTTTAGTTCTTCCTTATTTTGACTGGCTGTCACTGCGTGATTTTTGCAGGGCTTGTTTGTTGCTCTTCCCAGGCAGAGTATTTTTCATTATGTCTGTCTAACTGAAAACAAATGGTGGGCTGCATATGGGAATGCAGCCTGAGAAAACTGCAGATCAAAGAAAGGTCTTGACTCAGTGCTGAGGATCCCTGCTGCATTTCCCCTTTAACTGCCTCCCACCGAGCCTGTGGCTTGTGATTTGAAGCTCACTGCCTTCACTTTTTGTCTGAACATCTTTGCTTTAAAAAAAAAAAAAAAAGAGGAGAATGTTTTCCCATCTCAAACTTTCTCTGTTTCTTGTTCTTTAGCCCTTGGTCCTGCTAATTTTCTGGAAAACTTTAATGGCTCTTCCCGATGCCACAAAATGCTTCAACATGAATGAGAAGTACAGAGCCCTCGTATCCAGTTCACCCAAACAGGAAAGGACTGATCTGAATTACTTCAGCCCTTGCCAGTTATAGGTTGTTGTGTGGCCACAGGGCTTGTCTGCCCTTTTCATGTCGGATCTGAAGGTCACTCGCTCTGATCACCTCATCAGCAAGTTACCCAGTGCTTTCAGGACAAAAAAACTCACCCAAAGGATGAGAGGGAGGAATATGGCCAGGCGTCACCTCCTCCAGATCTGAATTTTTAATTTCAGCTTCTAAAAACTGTGGTGCATATTTATGTGTTATCAGCAGTATGAATATTTTTTCTCCCGAGCAAGGACTTTTTTGAGCCACGTGGCTTGTTAGGTATGTACGGGTTTTTCCACTATCCTTTTTTTTCCACCAAGGGACAAGACTAGGGAAACTGAAGAAGGGGATCTTTCCTGGCTTATAACTGTTGGGGGTTTTGGGGTGGCTTCTTTGTCCAGGAATGCCAATGAAAAGATGCCTCAGCCGCTGCTCAGAGAGGCTGTAGAGAGCAGCTATGTTGACCCCTAGTTCAAAGGTTTGTTTCGTTTTATATTAGCTGGCCTGACTGTGCTTTGAGAAGATGTTTATGTGAGATAACACGGTATCTTTCCTGCCTTTACTTCATGTTCTGCTTCTTTTAAATATTTTTCTTGGAGTGAAATGATAAATATTTAAGACAATCAGTTGCATTTGGAGATTTCTTCTGAGCTTTATATGTTTGTTTTGAGAAGATGCTGAGACCGTTGCCAAACAGTCCTAGGCTCTGGGACTGCAACAAAGGAGTGTGAAAGAAAAAAAGGTGGGGGAAAGGAGGAGTGAGAGACAATGTATTTCTGTCCCTGAAAGCTGCTTTGCATTTCTATAGCACCTTTCCTCCCAGTATTTCAGGGCACATCACAAGCATTAGTCATGCCTCATGCTGGATTTGGGAGCTGAGTGAGGCAATTCCTGCCACCATTTAGAGAATAAGTCTCCTGGATATATATAACCCAGGGAGAAAGTCGAATCCTTTCTGGGTTGTGGGAGCCGGTCAGGTCACTGTTTATGTTTAGAGAGCTTGTTATATAGGGGTTCTGAATTTGGACTGGGGCTTCTGGATAATTACTACAGAGAGAGATTATCTAATTTATCAGAATCCTTACCAAGCTAAACCAGCTAGTGTTTTGCCATCAAGAAAAAAGCATCAGCATAAAAATGCAACTAGTTGCATTAACTTCAATTTTGAACTAATCTTCATTTCACTTGGTAGAGTTTGTAATTCCGTTAGGATTGAGATATCAAGTGTGAAATCTTGCCTCTGTTGAAGCCAGTAGGAGCTTTGCTATTGACAATTGAAGCCAGGCTTTTTTCCCAAAAGTAGATGTTAGTGATAAGAGCAAGAGACTTCATCCAAGTAACTTCAGTAGCAATATTTGGCATGTTTGGGGGGACTCTGGGGAAGGAGAGACAAAGACTCTGCCTTTACCAATATTCCTACTCATATTTTCAGAGAATAAATATATCTTTTCCTGGCAATGGATAAATTGACTCTGGCTGATTGCTCAACCCGTCACTCCGCAATATGCTGTGCTCCATTCCCGAATGTTTTCTATTCAGACATCTCGGCTCCTATTCGTCAGAGATAGGAGAGATTTTTTTTTTCCCTAGGGTATTTCATGGCTATTTTTGGGGGGTTTTGTTTGGTGGGTTGGTTTTGGGTTTTTTTTTAGTATCTTTACGTACCAGAATCCCCCTGACTCATGTAGGACAAAACCAAAAACATATCTTATGTTTTTAAAGCTGCTCATCCTTGGAAGAGGATGGGGTGTGGGGTACACAAAATGAAAGAGATACCATTCTGTGACTACATGGCTGCTTACTGTACTGCATACACCCAGGAACAGAGCCTTAGCTGGTGAGAAGTTGTCACTGATGATGCCACAACTTGTTGCTGTCTTCTAGTAGAAGAGATAAACAGGAAGATAGCTAAATAATGTGGTCATGTCGGGTGTGATGCTGGCACACGCATTGTGCACAGTTAGCATAAGAGGTAAGTAACTCAGAGATCTTACTGAGGGTTAAAAAGTTTTGGTGGGGATGAACCCCACTATCCCCAAGGTAAAAGCACCCCCAAATACCAAAGCAGAGTTGATATGGAACCTTTAGTCGGGCACATTTCTGTACACAGGCACAACACTGTAAA
This sequence comes from Sula dactylatra, assembly GCA_013389905.1. NCBI lineage: Eukaryota > Metazoa > Chordata > Aves > Suliformes > Sulidae > Sula > Sula dactylatra. The sequence continues at coordinate 51,077 of WEKW01008598.1, forward strand.
TCCAAGTGAATTCTAGACTCACAAAGATATGCATTCAGAATAACTGGGATCAGATTTTTAATGAACCGTACATTCAGACTATTCAGCAAAAAAATTACCATCCTCTGAAATGATTTGGCTGAAATAGTCATTGAATACTCAAAATTTGCAATATCCTGTAGCCTTTACCCAAAGAATTGGACATTTTTCCACCCTTTAAAATTATTACTCTTCTTTTACCCCTGTGGAGAATAGCGTGTTTGGTTATATGAGGCAATGAAGAAGATTAGGAGTGTAACCGAATAAATTGATTTTTAAAGCCCTGAACCTCTTGATGTTTACAAAATATTCTTAGTGTGCACGCATAGTCTCTGGGTCTATGCGTATATAAAGTTTATGTATGTATAAATACAAGCAGAGCAGAATACGACTTTCTATTCCAGCCTGTCTCTTTGATGGTCAAATCCGCCCGGACGAGTGCGCAGGCTGCTGAATAGAATTCTTCCAGTTATTGGGCTTATTTCTCCTTGTGTGCGAATGTGATGCTGTGCTTGGGGTAGAGTAAAATTGCTCTTTTGACTGCTTGCTCTTTAATGCCCCCTGTATAGTCTCATAAATGTTCCTGGAGCTATACTGCCATGAAGCAGCTGTGAAATCAAGTGACTAGTTGGGTCAATCACATGGCTCTTTCTCTGAGAGAGCAAACTTGAGGCAAGCGCATTCCAGCTGCTCTGACCTCGGTGAGAAGCGGGACTGTATTGCAACTGCTTCCCTGTTCACACAATTGCTCTCTTTAGACCACTTGTGCCCAATATTCTTGACGTTCGCAGACTTGCAATTTTTTTGGTATAATGTGAGACAGATACCCCAGCTGTCGGACGGGCATTGCACCATCAGTTTTCCAAGTAGTTACAGGCACTGGTGTGGGTGGAGAACTGCCTCAGCTTGCTTTGGTAATGAGAGCAGAGATTGAGATGAGCCAACAAAGCATGTAAGCAGAGGCCCTCCAAGACTGAGGAGATTTAACACTTGCTGTGCACTTCTGTGACTTACTAAGTGCTCAAGATCTCTGTTTAATACCTTGACACTTGGGTATTTTTCCTATGGAGAAATGACCCTGGGTTTGGGAAGCTGGTGTGAATTAGGACATGCTAGCATTATACCCACCCTGTGAGGAAAGACTTGAGAAAGAATATGAACCTAAAACATCATAGCACACCACTGAGTGAGTAAAAGATACTGGGCTGAGGGAAACCTGGCAATGTCCTGGAATCCAGCACGGTTCCTAAGCTGGGAAAGAGTATCTGAGGCGCTGTGTGATGGAGCTCAGACACGGAGGGTAGACGAGACCCTGCCTTATTTTCACAGTGATTGATTTAGTGCTGCTCCCTGTCGTATGTAATGTAAATTATGTTGTGTAATAATTTGTATATTTATGACTGCATGTGGCCAGAGCAGCATGTTTGTATTCATGTCTCTTCAGTGCCTGAAGTGAGTGAACATAGCAGATTGGATCAGGCTTGAGGTCTAGCTATACAAGTTGGACAAGTATCCTGCAAGAAGTGTGCCGTGTCTTGCATTTTTTATCTTAGATTTTCTCCATCTCCGTTAGAGAGTGGCTTAACCCCTGATACATGAACTATAACATCCAGTTGGTGTAATGATGACAACTGTGGCAATTCCTAATATCCAAATGTTGGATATGGATTGGCATAGTGTTGGCCACTGTAACCCTGAGCAGGTGGAATGAGGTCTAGAAGCTCTTTAGTTTGGAAATAGGATAAGAAGTTGAAGGATGACTACTAGATGGGTGCCTGCAAACACCAAGGGAGGAGATTTGAAAGTGGACTGATGAGCTGGGGAGAGCTTAAAACAAAGCGACGGGCTGTCAGGGTGGAAACTGGGATGAGATCTGAATTCTGCCTTTCCAGTTGCACCCACTGAATTGCAATCCTGCAAGATGAGCAAGTGAAAGGAGGGAAAGTGAGGGCTTGCACAGTGCAGGTGCTAGAAATGGCCTCTGGTATCTGCTAGCAGAAGCAGAGCTGCTTTCCGGAGCTGGGATGGACATAAGGCATTTCAGGGACCCACCAGGAGAGCCTGACGGAGCTGTCAAGTGTGAACACGTCACACGCGATGCAGATGCTTGGCAGGCTGTGGCTTATGGGAAGTTGTGGATGTTTTTTCCCCTGACGTGTGCTCTAGACATAGCCAAGTACAAGAAAGTTGTATTTTGGGGGAAGTGCTAGTAAAATGCATAACAAAAGTGAAGACTGTGCTGTCAAGAGGCTTTGAGATCAAGCAGGACAGAGCAAGACCTCATTATTTTGCTGGGTCCCAGATTAACTTTCCATTTATTCTTTTCTCGAACTGGAGCGCTTCACCTGGTCATTGTGTAATTCCGACATGTCTGGAGTTCACCCTCTGCACTGATGACCGTGCTCTGGTTTGGTTGGGTTAATCAGCATGAGGAGAATCAGTGACATTTTTGGTGAAATCTTCATCTACCTTAGAACCTGAGGGCTGAAGCAGCTTTTTTGCTGTTCAGTTGTTCGAGGGAACTGATCAGAACTGATCCCACATCTACAGATCAAGGGCAGTTTATTTTTTATATAAGCTTTTGCTAAATGAAATTTTTTTCTTGTTAACAAACACACTGTGAAATTCAGGGATAGGTAAAACTTCCCAGCAGCTGGCTGTAAGAAGAGCCACGACTGAACCAAGTTCTTCTATTTGGCTGTGAACTCCCCAGAAGGTCTGGGTGGTTACGTACACCAAATATACAAGCTTAGAATTCCTGTGTCTTTAGAGACTTACACCTAGGAGCAGAATTTCTATTTTCCTACACCCGTGTTGGAGCTGGGGGAAGCCAAAGTTGATACTGACTTGTGAGAACTATATAATTACAATCAGCAGCAGTTGCTGCCATAAGATACTGGTGCTCAGTGCTAAAGAGGAATTAGTGTTGCATATTTTTCTGAAGGATGAAAATATCTACAAATATCTATAAATATCTATAAATATATTCAGTTATTATTAGAAGAGGTATTTAGATCTTCTAGTGGTTGGGTGTCCCAGATATAAACTGATGGAAGTAAGGGAAACCTCATCTTGTAAATGAGTTATTGTTAATGTTTCATCATAGGTTTTGCTGCTTTAGGTCAATTCTCAATGACAGGACGCTCACTTAAGCTCAACCATTCATCTGATGTTTTCCAAAAGTTATTTCACAAGTGTAAATATTTGTGGCAACTTGCCTGTGTTGCGTGCACTTTACAAAGTGACAGAAAAGCTCTGGAAGGGTTTTTATGTTTTAGGGCATATTCTTTAATAAGAGTAATTAACTAATCTAGCACTCAACTAATGGTTATTTGCTTTTTTTTTTTTTTCCAGCAAAACTTCTTTTGTTAACCCAAAATACCGTATGGTGCTTTGTTTAAGCAAATAAATGATTCTGCAGGAATTTAATGATCTTACAAATAAACGTAAGAGTCTTTTAAAGTTAGTATCACCTACTGTAAGCCCTCACAGACTACCTGCAGCTAGCTTTGAGCCACACAAAGGTTAACACAGGCTACAGAACTATAAAGCTTAAGACTTTAGGACAGCTCAAAGCTCAGTACTTACCTTCACAGAACCTACGACAGAAACTTACTAAACTACCTAGTAAGCATCTAATACTTCACCCTTCAGACTTTTGCTGTACTGCTGCAGTACAAACCAGAAATAACTGTAATTTTTAAGGGCAGGCTGGGCTTTGCCACATAATTCTTTTAGGTTTGTATAGGCATTATTTTACTTAAAGTATTGTATAAAAAGATTAATTTGTAGATTAAAAGAAAGGTTAAAACTGGAAAGTTTAATCTGAATGGGATCGAAGACAGGAGGCAGAAAGCAAGCTCAGGATACGGACACTGAATTTAACGGCTGTGCAGTTTGGGGCTGATACCTAGCTGCAGAGCTGTGCAGATAGCAGGACTAAAAGGTGATTATTGCTGGCACATGTCAGACTGCTGGCTATTGGCAACAGCCACCCCAAAAGTCCAGAACAGGAGAGGGAGACGTCCTCAAATGAAGAAGTCCTGTGCACCAAGCCCGATTAAATCTCGTGTGAGTTAGTAGAAAAGGTGGTAAGAGCTGTGCACAAGAGATGTGGCAAGTTCAACAGCAGATGTGAGACACTGTTCCAGCTTTTTGCACCTATGGGGCATTGCAATAAAGGAGTGAGAGAAGTTCTCTTGTAGAAAATGTCTGCAGGAACCAAGCTGATGCAGGGCTCACCCTGTGAACCAGCAGATTAACATGATTGTTCCAGACTTGTGTCGCGCCAGCAGAGGCTGTTCGGGCCCTTGGGCACTAGTCGAAAATCCCAGATAAGGGGAGGCAGCATCACAGAGAGAGCCAGATAGCTTATGGGGCTGTGGGACTAGGGACAAGCTGGAGAAAAAAAACCACTGGAAGGAAGGGAAAGGTTGAGGGTGGCTTCAGGCAGTGGGTAGGAAGGAGAAAGTGTGAGAAATAAGCAGGGAATTTAGCTAAAAGGTTCCTTTGCTGATTGATTTAACTTACACTGGAGAGAAATTGGCCTTAGGTCAAGTCTGCAATGCTTTTATGCGATTGCTCTCCCTCTGAGCATCCTAGAATGACAGTTGGGCCTAACGTTTTGGCCTGTGGGCAAGTAAACAAGAAAGGCATAAGAAATGTCCCTTACAAGGACAATTTCCTAATATATGCTTTACATGCCAATTCAGAAGTTGTAGGTCTGTTTTACCCGCTGGGCTCCTCTGTCAGGAGGTGGGTAGGAAGTGCACCTCCTTGTATCTGGAAATTTGTTTAAAAATGCTGCATCATCAGCTGTGGCATTGTTTTGGAGCTCACTTACGATATAGAAACTCTCAGGCTGTCCTTGGAGCAGAGCCCCTTGAAAATAAAAGTTGATTAAATAGGTAGGTCAGAAAACAGATAGCACATCCCAATTTATTTAATAGATGAGAGTTTTGTTGCCTAATGTTGTATCACTGGAGCTGCTGATCATTTTTTGAAGGTAATATAATAACAGCTTTGTTCTCGGTTCAGAGATTAGAGAGGGTCACCAGATATCACTACCCAAAGGGCAGGTGCAGGTTTTTCAGTGGCATTAATAAATAAAAATACCTGCCAGGGAATCGGGTTACGTGTGAGGATTGCTGTCATAGAAGAACAATAGTTAACAAGAAGCAAAGTCTTCAGAGCAGAATCTGTCTCTGTTCCATAAGTGGGCTGAACGTAAACACAGATGTATCTCTACAGCAATATCAAACCAAAAATTAAGCGAGGAATCCTGCTGGCAATTGTTGCCTCCAAGCCTTCATTATGGCCCTGTTTCTTTCCTCATCTTCCAGCCTCCAAGGAATTGGACAGGGAGCTCCTCCCGTCTGGCAGTCTGGGCTGTATCAGCCCCTTGTGCACTGATTGTCCCCCGCAGTTCCCTTGCTGCTGTCTGTAGCATCCTCACACAGCACTGAGCAGTTTTGCATCTGAAATTAAAAAGATGCCTGGGTCTGACTGAATCATTCTTCATTATCTCAGTGGGCAGCAGATTCAGGAGCTAGATTTGCAATGAACATTTATTAGATTGTGTGTCTTCTGGGGATAGCTAATTTTTTTTTATCATCAGATTCCATGACTTAGCGTCGTAATTAGCTGTTAGACACATATACTCCAGTCAAGAGCTGCTTTTTTTATTTATTTTTGTTTTAAGCCTGCTTATTCTAGGATCCTTTCTTTTCTCATTTATAGGGGAGTTTTGCACAGTTCTTCTGACAAGTGCAAGATGGCCAGTGGGAATGAGACCTGTAATTAATCCACTGAATGTACAGTGCAAGCAGAAGAAGGGCTCTTGGATGAAGAAGCTCTTCAGACTCTTTGAGGTACCTGCCAAGATGGCAAATAAAGTTAGAATGGTGGTTTAAGTGATGCTGCTGCTAGGAATGGCACCCAGCAAATGCATTTCATGTAAGGTATTGAGGACAGGAGGGAGAAAATTATGTCTTTCAGCATTCCCCTGAATTTTGAACATTGCATATGCATGATTCTGCACTTTCTCATCAAGAGCTGATTCATTGGGTTTCTAGTAAAGTAAATAAAGTAAGCTTGAGTCCATTTTCTCACCCCTTCTTGTAGGGGTGTGTACGTGGTGGTGTTAAAAGGGAGTCCAGCGTTGAGAGCATTGGCCTGAACTTGGGAGGTCCAGCTTCAGCTCTTGCATTGCCAAAGACAAACTGTGTGAATTTGGTTATGTATCCTCTTTGTACTTTGCCTTGGCATCCATAAAAATAACTTCAGAGCTTGTGTGGCAAAGTGAGACCCCCTTGGATGCTGCAATATTAGGGTGCCTTGTTGGTTTGTCACAAAAGTGTTAAAAAGCAGTGGGAAGCACAGAGTGAGGATGGTTGTCCCTTTAAATTAAGTTCTTCTTTTATGCAATGCTACTTGGTTTATTGCACAGGAAGTATCTTTGTTTCTTAGCTCTCTAGCTACTGCGGTACCTGCCATTTATTGCAATTTACTTCTGAGACTGTTTTTCTAACTGCCTTGTGTTCTTGGATCAGATACAACACCCTTTGATTCCTGTTGTCCTTTTGTCTTTGCTTGCTTGGCTCTAAACAATTTGTTCCCTGAACATGGGCCCAGGTTCTCCTCTCCCCCACGCTGCAGTGAATCAGGAATACTGCTTCTGAAGCAATTAGTTAAGAAGCATTGACACACACGAGGGAAATTAGGACTGTTGATAGGTTTTTTTTCAAGTTTTGTCAAGGATTCTGTACCGCTCTTCCCAAATCTCCAGTAGTTCCAATGCGCAGGCCAGTTCGAAGACAGAGTGACTACACTTTGCCTGGTGGTAATCCCACCGTATTTCCAGTTACGTGATTCTCCTTCACTGCTTTATAGTCACAGCAAAAGCTACATCACCAAGGGAGTTTGTGTGTGCAGTTGCCCGACTCCTGCCTAACTCGGCAGGATGGATATCTCAAAAGCCTGGCATGTCCAGACAGTCATATTCTCAAGTCAGACAGCAAACTCACTTATTTGGTCACAAGGCACTCAAAACATCAAGTGAAGACTGGAATGTCGCTGACACAGAATGGTTGCAAAGTCTGCAGGAGTGCTGACTCTCAAATGAGAATCTGCAGGCAAGACTTCTGCTAATGGTTTCCTAGTGGAGTATGCCAGAAATGGGGAAAGAAATTACTTTCTTGATGCAAAAGCTGCTCTTCTGTTACCTCTCCTGATCTCCAGGGAAGAGTGGAGTTGGTAAAAAATGGAAAACAATTAAGGTCTGAGCAGCGATAGTAACTGTCCTGAGGTCTTCTGTGTTATTCTGTCACAGCTGACTGTCTTCAGACTCCGTCCCTCTCCCATCTTTTTGCTACATGCTGTGTCAAGAGCTACAGCCTCACAAACTGACATCTCGTCTGAACTTCCCTGCGCTGCTGATTTCAGTTCCTCTGCGCCGTGGCACTCTGGTCCACATCACACCTACCTGTGTTTGGAAGTGATTTGCATGCAACCAGCTGCTCTTTCCTTGTTTTTATGGCACCTATTGCACCGGTATCTCAGTGTCAGATTAAAAAAAAAAAACCACACAAAAAGAGAGGTAGCTACAGTAGAAACTAAGGTGACTGCTGAGCTTGAGAGAAAGGCATTCTCTTCCCTCCTGGATTATACCAGAGTTCACACACAAGTTGAAGTATTTCCCTGCTCAGATTAGGGCCTGTTTAGGTCTGTACAAAACTACAGCTACCCAGGATACTTGTAGGTTAATGAGAGAGTCTTGAATTAGCACGCTTCCAGCAATACATGGGTACTGGGCAGAGGGGTTGTGGCTTTCAGTTTAAATGCCACTGAAGCTACCATGTTAGGTGCTCAAGATTCCCCCCAAGATTTATTTATTTTAGATTGTATTTAGCCTTAACAGCCTGACAATATTCAGTGTTGCTGGTCTCTTAATATTTGTGAAAGAGGAGAAAAATTCTTAACATTGTTTTGTAAATGGCCAAAGCCACGTAGACTGGCTGTAGTGGAGCAGGGACTGTAATCCTTAATTCTAAATTCTCTATTAAAACCCTAATCCCTGGGGTATCCTTCTGCTTCAGACAGAGTTCGGGATGGATGGCATATAATTTGTCTGAAGTGATGCACCTGCCACTATTTCAAGCTAGTTATTTTCCTTCTGTCCCTGTGTCAAAGNAATTCTTTTTTTGCTGGAGTGATTAAAAATTGCTGGTCTTTTGTAGGTCTCTGTCAGAGTCTTGTGATCCAAATACTTCAGCAAATTCTGTGTAGACTAACAGTATCCTGGGACTGATAAAGGTTGATGCCTGGACTGGTTAAAGGGGAAGAGTCCTAGCACGTGGTTTCCAGCATTTACTGGGTGGTGAGAATCAAACCATCTCCTGATTTGCCTGAGGATCTCAATTTTTTTTGGAAGAAATTTAATGGAAAAAGGTGGGCAGAAACACAGACACTTCACAGAGAATATAGACAGAAAAGAACAGCAGGATAGGGTGAATGTGGAAGTAGGTCAGATGCATTGCAGACAAAAAAAATCATTATTATGATTAGGAGAGATTAAGCAAGGCAAGAGCAAACAGCATCAAAGGAATCCAATTTATCAAGCCATTTTAACAAGAGCATTCCTTGCAAGGCAAGTTCTCCATACTGTACACCAATTTGGAGCAAAATGAGTGGAGAATGTCCCATGCTATCTAATTTAATATCTAGTCTTCTGTATATTAATCCATGAATTCTTGAAGAAACCTTTTTTTTTTTTTTAATTGTCTTGAGGAACAAATGCTGCAGAAACTGTTACCCGCCCTTCCTTGCTTGAGTTCTTTTAGATTTTTCATTTTTAAAGCTATAATTATTCAGTTAGGTCTCGAGGTGAAGAATGCACCCAGTGCAACAGTAGTGCTTGCTGACAGCAGTCAGTCAATTACTTCTCCAGCACATTAGGTGCTTTACATGAAATAAGGAGATTCTTATCTCAAAGATTTCACATAAAAGGCAATTTATAAGTGTGAAGTTTTCCATCTGAGGATGTTAAAAAACTTTGCAATAGCAAGTAGATTCTGTTGCTTTCCTTAGCTTTTGGGCTGGGAGATCTGACCAGCATGCTGTGACTTACTCGGTCTCCTTCTCTCCTTTTCTCCCCTTTTTCCTCCTAGTCGGGACTAGCTTCTTTGTCCCACGTACCATAACAGCAAGGAAATTTATTTTGATTTGGATGGGGTTTGCTTGCTTTGTTTGCATCAAGGCAGAAAAGAATTCTGAAAGCTTTGACTCTGTAAAACAGAACAACAATGTTCTGCTCCCACATCTTTTTTTTAATGTACCGAACAATGGACCTTAATGGTAAACGTAGGCAATGCCTCTTGATTTGCAAGAGGCACACATCCTTTTGTAAGGCAGACCCTGTACTATATGAATTCTGTTATGACCTGAGAATTTGGGGCCTGTTTCTGCACAGCACTGCAGGCATTTTTGTTGAGGTAGATCATCCGCATTTTCTTTGACTTCACACCGAGCTAGAGTGCTCCTTGTATGTTTTTAACATTGGCTTGGGTCCTCTAGACAGAAACCACAACCTCTGAGCTGTTTGACAGAGCACTGCCATGTCAAATGTTTCTTAGCAGGAGCAAGCTGTCTGATAAATTTAAACAAGATGTGGATGTCTCTTAACAGTGGGTTAAATACTGGCTGAACATCTTTCTAAATAGCTGAACACTGCTGCCAGAGGCTGCGGGCTGGTTTGCAGCCTAAACCAAGCCCTGCAGAACTGCTGACTTGAGCTGAAGCATGTAGAAGGTTTGGCGTTTTAGAATCTTTTAATTAACAGCACATTTTATGCCACTCATTAGTTTCCTATTCAGGAGGAATTGGTGTATGAAGCATGCTAAAACTTTAAAGTAGGGGTTACCCATACAGCTGAAGTTACAGCTGGTACATTCTCAGCCTTCCAAGCCGAGAAGTCACGATTCTTTTCTGCTGCCTTTGCAGCGATCTGGGGCAATACAAACCCAGACTTGGGTTAACGCTTTTATTGCTGACTGGCTGTCGCATTGTCACTCTAACAATGTTGCCTTTCAGGTCCAAGCACTGCCAGAACTCACTCTGCTGTTTGTACAGCACAAGGCAGAGCTTTGATGGACATCACCTGGCTCTCTTTTGTTTAGGCAATAGAGTGAGTGTGGCAAAAATCTCACCCCCAGTCTTGTTTTGGACCTTTTCCAAAGATTGGCTTAAATGTTGAAACAAGATACCTATCTTTCTATTTTGATGAAACTCCAGATCTTTATGGTTTTACGCATGTTAAATACTTCCTTCGAGTCTTGCTACCACAGCTTTGACTGGTTTAAGTTGGTCTAGAGTTTCTGAGTTCAATAAAACTATGCCAGATTATACCTGGTAAGATTTCAGTCTCTTATTGCTGTGTGTTTTTTGCCTAACAATAGAAGGTAACTCAGTATCAGTAGTCTTCTACTGGTCCAGCGCCCTGTGAAAATCTTGGGTATGACATCGCAAGGTTTAGCATTTCAAGCACTGCTTTAGAGTATCCTTGCAACGTTGGATATCGATCCAGTCTGATGGTACGTGGGCTTGGAAAGAGAGAGAGAGCAGCAAGGAAGGAAGTACAGCCTCTTCTTATAAACCAGCACAATAGAAACGCACTTTAATTACATAGTGGAAAGGAATAAGGAAAAATTAGGCTTTAACATAATTGTCTGGATGTTTGGACTGTGTTCCTAAATGTGTTACTGACTCCTGTGACTTCTTGCAAGTCCTTTTAACTTGAGGATAAGTGCTTACGGTTTCCGATTTACAAAAACACTGGCAACGGTTTAAGCCTCGATGAAGAGAACTGCATTGCTGTGAGAGCTGCTGGAAAAAAATGGGAAGTCTTGCCATTATTATTATTGTTCCATCTTTAAGCTGTCAGATTATATAAATCGAGGCAGGTCTCTTAAAGCATTGTGTGCAGTGGAAAGTTCTCTGAAGGAACAAATTCCACTTCCCTTCATCTTGGAATAAAATGTCATAATTGTATGGGAAGATAGGACAGCTATTATTGAAAAGGAGGTATAAAAGGGTAGGAAAGAAGCTAATGCAGCACTAGAGAAGGACAAGATGGGAGACAGCCCTTCATCCAAACTGATAATGAAACATGAAGTATGCCAAAACCGACCTGTTGAGAGTGTCTAATAAACACTTTGGCCTTTATGGCTGTGAGACAATGGTTGTGTTTGCTTAATGCCCTGGGCTCTGGAATGCAAATGTAATACCCAGGAGCCTGACATAATAGCACTTTACATGCTATTTCTTTTTCAACCTGAAAGTCACAAAGGTATTTTAAAGGCATCAGCTAGACACCCAAACTCATTTGCCTTCTTCGTGGCAGTCTTGCCTAACTCATCCTTAAATTTTGTGCTCGGAAGTTGAAAACCAAGCATTTACTTGACTTGAGTATTTCTGTGGGAGCTGTAGATCAAGGCTTCTATGGGGCTTCTACAGAGTACTTCTAACCTCGTGTGAATGTGCTGAACAAAATTATACTGGTGATTAATACATCTATAAAAGAGAAGTATTAAAGTGTGTTGTCCAGAAATCCTGTAGCATTGATGAATGACCTATATGCATTCTGCTTTCCTGAATTCCTCTCCAGAGTCTAATACAGACCTTGTAAGGATCTTTCTAAGGCTACTGCTGTTTGTTGCATTGCACTACAAACTGCTGTGACATATCTTGCTGCATTGTGATGAAATTACTGGAATTGGAATCCCTGGTGGTGCGATTATTCCTTATATAGATACTTTAATTACAGCAGTGAGATGCTACAGGGTTAATTAATTGTTGCTTATTCAAAGCTTTGAGACTCTTGAATGAAAGATGCTTCATATGTGCAAAGATGATTATTGGTTATTAACAGGGATGCTCCCAGCTATTTGCAGGGTAAAAACAATGTAGTTTCATTGTGAGATATTAAATTTGCGGTCTAGTTGGTTCCATGGCATATTTCAGGTTGCAAGCCAAAATCCAAGTGTGTATAGTTGGGTAGTGATGCAATGCACGGTGCCATATTTGGCTTGTAGGAGTGGTCCCACCAGTTTCCATTGGAACAGAAAAGAGCCAGAAATGCAGCAAGTTATAGAAACTGGAGGTGGGGATTGCATGGGAGGAGGTTCCTCAGTTTTCAGAAAAATCAGGAGGAAATGGAAGAGCCCACAGGAATATTGAGGAACAGGCTCTAATTTCATGACGTTTAAGCCATGGCTATTGAACAGCATCCATCTGCATGTGTGCAGCAACTGTGGTTCCATTACCTTCAGAGCCACCTTCTCCTTTTTAGGCTTTTTCCTAAACATTTTCTGTATCAGCAGCAACTGTGGTCTTGCCTGTGGGCATGGACAATGTGTCTGTGTTGAAAATCAGGCTGCCTAAGCTCTGGTATTTATCCTGGCACTCAGGAAGCAGTGCTATGTCTAGAGAAATATTTCATCAGTTCTCAAAACTTAATAACTCAGTGTGTCAAAATATGAGCTGTTCAATTACTGGAATTTCTGTACTCATTTCAGAGAGATCTCTGTTCCCTTTGCTCCTTGCCACTCTCATTCTTTCCTGTATTGAGGAAGAAACATATATACTGATGAGAGAGGAAGGAGAGAGAGACTTCTGTCCTCCTGTTGCTTCCCATGAACGAGCACAAAGTTCCTTATAAGGCTTCTTTCAATACCTGGATGTTCAGTATTTGTCTCCACCCTAGAGATGAGCCCACTTACTGTGGGAGCTTGTGTGAAGGTTCTGCAATGCCTGAAAGTGGAAGGAGGGAAACAGAAAGCCGTCTGAACCCTGTGGTAAGCCAAAGATGGCTAACACCATTAAAATCAGCTGAAAAGACTGGCCCTTTCTATCTCTAGAAAATGATTATTGCAATGGATAACTGCAGCAGCTCTTCAGGGTGTTGGCCCATCACAAAGGTGGGGATTGGGCATGTCTGCAGAAGCAAGGTGTGACTACAGCTGCTGTAAAACCTCTCCTGAAATGGAGAAGCTGGTCAGTGGGGCTGGCTGAGGCAGTGGATTCACTCTGCATGTGCAGATAGTCTGTGAGCTGCATGCTTAATAGTTCCAAAGTTTCCTGGAAGCGTTCCTCTTGCTCTGCAGGTGCTGTAGGGATGAGCTTTACATACCCAAAGGATATGTTCAGGAGTCCTGGACACAGACCTACCTGATCAAAGCTGCTGCTGGACATCCAGAAACCCAGGAAAGTGCGTGTGTTCTTCAGTTCTGCTCGGATATAATCTCCTGGAAAGAAGAAAAAATATCTGGCTAGGGAATTGTATATATCTGAGCGCCCTAGATAAAAGCATGGAATTTAGCAAGTTGCTTTGGGGTGTGCGTTTGTTTGTGTTGGATTTTTTTGTTTTTCATCACTGTGCTGTGCAGTGTCCAGTTTAGTACTAAAGTGTGACATCCAAATGACACAATTTTAAGAAGCATGAAAGGGTGTCTGAAAGGTTCCTCCCAATTAACTGGCATTATCCCCTGGGAAGTTTTCACCAGTTGGAATGAATCTAAACCTTTTCCTGTTCACAGTGAGAAAAGATCTAGGTCTGGTTTCCAGCTTGATGGTTTGGGGGAGCTTAATTTTGTATGAACTGGCTTTATTTCCAGAGAGCGAAGGTAACTGTAAGTGGAAATCTCTTTCTGAAGGTGTAGGACCTAGCTGTATACGGGTCACGAGTAGGAGGCAGCAAGTTCGATCAGATAAGCTTCCTTGGGGAAAGTCCATTGCCATTTTTCTGTATGTGTGCAGCAGCTGGTACTGCAGGGCCACGACTGGGAATCCTAGATGCTTCTGCAAAACGGATGATGGTGATAAAAATACCCCGCACCTCGTTAAGCAAGTCAGGGAAGACTCCAACAAGGATGCAGTTAAACTTTTTATATTCTGATGATACAGTCTAGATCTATAATAATTATTGGCAAGGAGGTAGGGTTTTCTGACTACAAAAGCAGGCCTGGGGAGGAAGTTAGGGCAAATCCCACTAAAAAGCCTGCATACCTTGAGCTGTCTGTAGCACGAAATACTGCAAATGCTATGGCAGATAGAGACAAGCACATTTGTCTCGGTTGCTGCTACAGCCCAGAAATGCGAACATTTCCTATGCTGCAATTGTTTTGACTCAAGAATTATTCTCCTTTCTGTGTTCTGGCTTCCTTGGACTCTGATCACCTGTCAGCCAAGGTATGCTGCTAGGCAGAGGCAAAGTGAGAATGGCTTGATGCCCATCTTTGTGGGTGAAAGACTATTTTATTAAATCTTTCTGGACAGTGCGTTTCAATTTCTATTGCTCTAGGGGATCTGGAATCTGAGCCAGTCAGTAAAACAGGCCTCATGCTCTTAGAGGTGCCAGAAGCGATCTGCCTGTCTGCTGAGTGGAAATGATACAGTCACGGCCAAGTTTTGTGTTCCAGGATTCAGCCCACGCCATTGATTTTCCCATTGTGGTGGTGTTTAGAGACACAGTAACCCCACTGGGTAGATGCTGTGTGGGTCATGTGAGACACAAAAAAGAGCAGGCATCTTCAAAAGGCGAGACGGAAGAGCAAATTGTTTTTCTACAGATGAGTTATCACATAGTGACTTACTAAAGATGATATATAAAATTTGCAATATCTGGTTTACAATTTGCAGTGTCTGGTTTACTGTCTTATCCACGAAACTGTTCTTTCTCCTAGCATTCAGCTCTGGCTTATGGGACTGAAGTGATGGTAAAACCGTCTGCAACGTTATTAGCAGTCTCAGTATAAAAGAGATCCTTTAACAAGGTGTTATGGTAGTCTGTTGTCTTCCTCCTGCTTCAGCCAGCCCGGTCTCTTTATTTTCCCTGCTTAGTCAGCAGGTTCTAAAACAGATTCAAAGCAAGGATGAAAGCAAAACAGCCCTAAAATGCTGACTTCTCAAAGTACTGCACCCTGTCATTCAAGCACCCAGGGACAGAAGTACACCCAACATCTTCCTAACAGCAGACTTTAATCTCCTTCTAAAGGTAGACACGTGTAAAAGGGAAAATAATTTACAAACAGTGACGCTAAAAATAAAACGCTTAGAAGAAAGAATACCTTATTCATCCTAAAGTAGGCAGCGTACGGAACAAAGAGAAAAAAGCGAAACCAGTCTTTTTTTCCCTATCCCTGAATATATTTTTTAAAAGCTTGGATAAATCAGCCTGGTATATTAACTGCTCAGGATGATGGAGGGAGTGTAATCTGCAACCTATGCTTTGTGTCTCCCTCTGTTAGAGAGCCATCTCTCTTTGCTCATAGGTAATATCTCTTATGGGTTGGGTTTTTTTTTATTCCTGGGCAGAACAAACTTTGTCAGCCCTTTACAGCCAGTCTGGGAATATGTCCTGAATAATGGCTTCTGGTACTGTTTTCTCCAGGAATCCCATCGGCACTCCCAGCGGTAATACCATACTGCTCCTACTATTTTAGTTTCCATTAGCTTCTGCAGTCTCCTTTGTCTGAGCTCCATGCGGTCCAGCAGAATAATGTCACACAGGTCAGCGGTGCGTTCAGGGGCGGAGAGGAGGTCTAATGCTGCTCACCCATGAACCAGTATTGGTCAGAGTCTGTAGCTGTACGTGGGACACTCAGTCTTTGTTGATTTACTCCACGTGAGAATCTTGCCAATTACAGGGAAAGTAAAAGGGCTTGGTGAATGTTGATTTAATTTCCAAACTTTATGTGCCTTTTAGACAGCCACTTTCTTTCTATATAACAGAGCTCCCCCATTTCCCATAGTCATTTAATTTTAATTTTAGTTGAAGGCTCGGGGCCTCTGTACAGATAATAGAATACTATTCAATGAAAAGGAACTTGTCAAAGCAAACCAGAACAATATTGTGGAGGCTTTTTTTTGGATTTGCTTTTGTTTTGCCAGCTGGCTGAGGCACCAGGTAGTTCTGATTTTGCCTTTCCTGCTGCTGCCCTTCACCCTGCAGGGTCAGGGCTGTCTGTGAACACCTACCTGATGTGTAAAGAGGCTCTCTTGCCTTCAGTCTGAGCTTGTCTTTGGTGCATCCTAGCCAAATAGGATAAAAAAAAAAATCCATATTCAGCGTGTAACACCTATAGCTCAAGGCAGAAAAGAGCCCAGTAAAAAAACAAACAACAACAAAACCCTCCTGCTTTTAAATTCACTGATGTCTCTTACTTTCACAGCTGGTTGAAGGACTGAAGCTTTTAAAATCTTAGTTAGAGACATCACTAATAGCAGTTGATTCATCCAGTAATGTCTCTTGAAACTGGTTTAATGTTTTCAACACAAAATGTTGGGGGTCCTATACAAAGCAGGGTCAGAACTTCCCCGTTTCAGAACTGAGGAAACTGAGACACAGAAAGGGTAGATGGCTTATTCAAGATCACATAATGAGTGCTGAGAGTGTGAAGAACAAGATGATGATTTTGAGGCCATTGATGTAAACCTAAATGGACAGTATTTCCCACAACTATCCTGGTGTGGGAAGTCCAGCCTGTATGACTTTATTAGTGGAGTGTTTGATTTTTCCCTTTGTGACAGGGAAGGTGAATCCAGGAGATCCTGTGGACCTTTGGGGATGCCAGAGAGCACTTTTTGTAGGAGTAAAGGCTTGTCTCACTGTTTCCCCTTTATTTGACCGTGACCTGTGAAGGAGTCTGCTCTGGAGCACCAAAAGAAGAGAGGAAGTGAGACCATGACACAAGGCTTAGGGTGCTATAAACCAGTCCTTGATCTGGGCCTCTGAAAAAGTGCAGGGAGACTGTCAGAAATGGAGAGAGGGGTAGTGTGCAAGTAAGAAAAGAGGGGGCTGAAATGGTGGGAGAGAATGAGAGGGAAGAGGGCAAGAAAAATATGTGAGCACAAGAGGTTCAAAGACATTCCTTGGCTTCTTCTGCCTCCTGTGCCTGTGCTGGCTCAGCCAGTGCTGGGGCCGTGAAGACCTCTCTTAATCTGCATTTCCTTTTCCTCTTTCACTGGGAATGGAAGAGTCATGTGTAAGTGACCCTGCTCTCCCCCTCTTTCCCTCTCCATTTCCTTTCCCAGCAGTGTCTCTCTGGGATACGAAGCCATCTGGCTCTTTATTGCAGCATGAGCTGAACTCTTAGATGTATCCTTTGGAATTCGGTCCCAGTTTAATGATTTCTCTATCATTCCTTTTCTGTCTGCATTTTCTATAAGTCTCATTTGCGCCCCTGGAGCCACTGTTGCGTGAGTGCACTCTGTCCTTTTGTAGCCCACGTACTTCCATGTTTCCTCTTCTCCCCAGAACTTCTCAACATTCCTGTTTGGTTTCTATTATTTTTATTCCTTTTTTTCTCACGTTTCTCTGCTTCCTGTTAACACAGGGAGCACCGTCCCACTCTGAAACAGTTGACTGAGCATAGGCATCAGCGTCCCTCCTGCTCTAATCCCATCCATCCTGGGTCAAGACACTGACCTCAGAGGCATTGCTGGAGGCGGAAAGGGAAGATGCAAACGATTCCAGAGGAAGTTCAGCCTTGAAGTTCGGCACTGGCATAATGAGCAAGAATCTTTAGCTTCTCTCCCTTTGTGCTATGAGTAAAATGCACAGTACAGTCTGCTTAACCCCTTCACTTCCAGGAGCAAGCAAAAATGCTGTTAAAGAGGTAGGGAAACAAAAAGGAGCAACTTCCATGAAAAGACTATCTGTTCTATATCGGTAAGAGAGCGTGAGGGACTGAGCATATAATGGTAAAGTAGAAGTCTCTCCTGGGTACTTTCATAGTCCTTTCCTTCTCCAGGATATCTCGTAAGATAATGTTAACCATACAGCTACTGCAAATAGATTTCTTGATGGCCTTCTCAAGAAAGAACGGACTGATGCTGTGGAATGAAATCTTCATTTGTGTCTGGTGGTGAGACAAACTCTGAATATTATAGGGCTATTGTTCTAGGCTTCTTGCATATTTAAGACTTTTTCCTTTTTATTTCATTCCTCTTGCTGTAACAGTGAACTTCCAATAGTTGTTTGCTTGTGCTGGACGCTATCAGGGCAGGGCTGAAGATAAAGCTGCTGCTTCCTGTACCATCACAAGTGTTATATGTGACGAGTAGCGTGCAGGGGTGGTGTGCTGGGATCTATGCCGAGGAGGTTGAATGGCCACTGACAGCTTCACAGTGGCAAAGGATACAGACCCAGAATAATTAAACAACTGTGTCTCATTGCAGCTCATGACAGCTTCCAGATGCTGCTGTAAGTGATTCCAGATGTGTTCTTCAGAACCTCTGGTTATTGAGAGCATCCATGCATTGGAAGGGTGAGAGCTATATCCTCTTCCAGGGATGCATGTGGCATCTCTGTCTTTTTCCTTTAGACTCACATGGTGGGGTTGAGATCAGCAGCGTTCAAAGGTACACCCAAAGGGCAAAGCCTTTTACGTGTCCCTCCAGTAACTCTGTCCTTTCAAGAGCTCACGGATGCGCACAGCTGTGCAGCTGACCAGGGCACAAAGGATTGTCTCTGTATATTGCCTGCAAAACCATTTTCTTCCCTATGCACAACTACTTTCAGGGCCCACCGTGTCCCACAGTGGAAGATGGAAGTGAGAGACATGCAGACCCAAAGGGACCATCGTGGTTATCTTTCCTAACAGCACGGGGCAGGGGATTTCTCTTGGTTATTTTATGTTTGGCCTGATACCTCCCCCTGCTGTTCCTTGCCTGTTCGGCACTCGGCATCCAGCTCCATCCCAGCTCTCGTTCACTCCTGCTGAATATTTTAGTAACTCCAGAGCTAAGGTCAGACCCTCGCATGATGCAGGTGGCAAGAGAGCAGAGGTGCGACAGCGGGTTTACAGCAGTAAGACTCCACAGAGCAGGAGGATGGCTTGAAATGGAGATCGTGGGCTTGGCATCCTGGCTGAGCTCTCCGCATGGCGAAGCACTCAGAAGGCAGAGGGGTTCAGCTCTGGGAACACCGAACGCGGGAACAAGAAGGCCCTTCTGGTACTGACTGCAGGCACTTCTCTCGCTTCCCCATCTTTAGGATAATGCCACCCCTCCATCTACCTTCCAGGGCTGCGTTTTAAGAGATTGCTTCGCTAAGCTTTGCATGTTTGATTTGTTTTTTAAAATGGTAGTTTACGCACTCAGTCATTAAAGGCCTTCTTTTGCCCTTCCCAGTATGAACGCTTCTAGGCTCAGATTGGTTTATATTTTGGTGTTTTTAAAGTAACAAATGTAATAATATAATTATGGGAGAATACGGAAAGGAACAAGAGTAACAGAAGAAGTGTTATTCAAGCTTGTTCAAGCCCCTTCACTGTACTATGCAAACCATCTGGTCTGAAACAGGCAGGCAGTTTTTACCAAGGTATGTGGAGACTAACAGTATTCCCTCTGACTTCTGCACAGGAGCTGCTAGGGTAGGAAAGGTGTTAAATTGTCTGTAGGAGTGCCCCCAGAGAAACAAAATAACATTAGATTGTAACATCTTGGTGAAAGGGACAGGGTTTTTTGCACAGTGATTCAGCATCCAGCACAAGGGGTGCTCATACCAGCTGGGTGCCAACTTATTAAAAGTAACTATTGCTTTGCAAAATAAAAATAGCTATGAGAGTAATAAGAGTAGAGTGGGAAAGACAGACAAATGAGAGGTAGAAGAGGGCTTGCAGTGATCATTTTGCCCATTGTGGTACAGAAGTTCAGCCTGGGTTCTTCAGGCCCCAGGACACTGAGATCTTTTATCTTCTCGGGTTTCCTTGGCTTGAGACAGTGTCTTGACTCACACTGCAGCAGGAAGAGGTTATGCTTGCCTGCTGGCTCTGAGGCTCTGCTCTGGAGGATTGCCATCTGGTGGTCTTCTCTTGGAAAGGCACGGCTATAGTGTGGTGAACTGGCATCTTGGAACCCTCCTTTTACCTCTGCAGCTTGGCTCATCCGTGTTCTCCCTGGTACATGAGCTGGTGTGAACCCTGGGAGGGCAGAAGCACCTTTGCTAACTCCAGGCCAGACAGACTAGGGCGCAAAGCTGGATGTTTTAAAATGGCTTTCCAGTGATGAGTGCCCTTTTTTCCAGACGATTAATCCTGCTCTGTGTAAGAGTTTGCAAAGTTATAATTTTTTTTTAAACTTGCTTTTATAAATGCACTAAAAAGCAAAATAATTAGTAGAAGTTGTAACATTAGAAATCAAATGCCAAACAAACTTATTAAATCAGCACTTAGCTGCTAAAGGTGAATGCATTCAAATTAGATGTAAAGCTTTCATTTTGTGGTGGCACATCTCAGCAGATGGGTGAATTCTCTGTTTCAGGATGCCATCAAATGAAGGCTTTGTCAATGCTTTTCTGAAGATGCTGTTTCACCCCAAAATTACTAACCAGAGGAGTTCAAGGACATCTGCACTGAGCCGTCTGGATAACATTATGGTACGTGCCTTAACTCTATGAATGTGTTGCTATTGCTTATAGCGAGGGTGACTTGAATAATGGGAAGAGAAGGCTGGACTGGGGTTCAGATTACGTGGGAGAAAGTGGATGACGGTCATTAAGATGAGACTGGGTAGCCCTGTCTATATACATTTGTTTAGAAACATAAGTTATACTGGTGCAACATGAGAGTACAATATCTGCTACAGTAAAGTTGGCTATAATGGTTTAGCTTTTAGCTGCAAATGTGCTGCTACAAACTGACTCGGTCCACACAAGTTGTAAATCAGACAGTTCCCACCCACAGTTTTACAGCACTTTTAGGAAAATCATACTTCGACTTAAAGCTGAGGAACTCTGTGTGGACTGAGTTGAAGTGAGGACTTCGTGTTCTCTGTCTGGGACACTTGGATGTGATTCATGAGCCTATTCCTGTCTGTGATGAAGAACTATCTGGGAATATGGATATGCAAGATATTACTGATAGGCAGGAGCCAACTATAAGGCTGGTAGTGACTTAGACAGGAACAGAAGATAGGGGAGAGCTACAATTAGGCAACGTGGTTTCTATAACAAGAATGAGAGACTCATCCCAGGCTCATTCCCTAGTCTTCCGTTCCCCCATTTTCTATGGCAAGCAACAAGTCTGTATCTAACACTGTGTTACTGTGAGCCTCTTGCACCTTAAGCATTTTAGTATCTTCTTTGAGCAGAAGGATGCAGTCATTGGCTATGATTTTATTTGGTCCAGCTGGTGAACCTGTCCTTGGCTTGTCAGGAAACAAGGGAAAATGCTCTATTTAGATGAGTAGAGATCCTGCAGGGAAGGACTATGACACAAGACATCTGGTTGCATTTGGAGTGCTGCCCTGAAAATCGCTCTTATTTCCCTAGACAAATCTCATCCCTCATCTTTGCCTCCAATTCCCCACACGTAAAGAAAATGATAGTGTTGCGTGATCTGTGGATGTTGTGAGAGTGAATCCACTAGTACTTGTCGGGCACTCAAATTCTGTGGTAACATGCTCAAAGAAAAGCCAACTAATAAAGAAAGTGATGAATAACACAGGCAGGCCAATATAAACCATTTCTTGGACGTGGTACAACACAGTTTTAATGACTCATGATCTCGTGAAGTGTAAAATAACACCATCGTTTCTGATAGAACAATAGTTTTATATTGCGTCATGCATCAAGTGTTCACAGACTTACGCACAAGAAAGACAATTTTATGTTTTATACACGTATGCTTTGCAGCCTTCTGCCCCTCTGCTTCATAAAGACTTAAGGGAGGTTTATTCCAACTTTGCAGCAAAGCCAGTGCTTCTTCCTGAAGATTAGTAATTAGATCCTGTGGCAGCACTTAGATATTTTGATGATGGGTCCTTTAAAAGCATCTTAGATTAGATAGTTAGATAGGAATGCATGATAATAAACTGAGCAGACAGGGCCATGTGCTGAGTTACTCGTTATCACTTCAGCCCATTTTGAATTGCGTGAACATGCCGACACTAAAAAGGGAAAAACGTAAAGCGGGCTTCTTAAAAATAATCCTATTTTTTGCTCTCCATAATTGATTATACACATATGTTGTTGCAGAATGATTCAGAAGAAAGGACAAGGAATACGTCATTTTATCCTTGCTTGTCTTTTGCTGGCTTCCTTAAAGAAATGCAACTTTGAATAGATACAACAATACTCTGAAGATCTAAATTACATTCTGTTAAAAACTGTATTAATGGCCCTCTGTGAAATACCAGCTCTGACAGTAGTGAGTCAGGCTGTGTTTCAACAGACTTCAGCTGAAGCTCTGCTGCCTCCAAACACAGGATTGGGCATTTATAGAGGGGAACCTGATCCCAGAAAGGCACTGCAGGATGCCATTCACAGTTATGATTAGAAATGTCCCAGGAATGCATGGGGAAGGATGATTGTACAGTCTGCCTTAGATAGTGCCAGCATGGTCTCTAGCTCTCTCAGAAGTGGCCAGATGGTATTGTCTTTTTTTCCCAGTGATTTTGATTCGATAAGGTCGTCTTTTCCATGTGCTCAACGGTAACAGCTCATTCACTCAGTCTGGCTGCAGAGGACCTGGGAGAGGGGGGAACATCTGACTCAAATTTTTTCTGTGGGATTCTTTCAGGATTTCCTGCCAGCCCCATTCCCCAGCGCTGGCATGCAACAGCCTACTGCAGTGCTCTAGCAAGCAGGGAACAACATAGGGACACCACCCAGTAACTTTTCAGCCTGGTATCCAAATTTCCACTCCCATCTCTTTCCAGGCTCTGCAACTGGCTGCTGGCAACTAACGAATCTCTACCAGAAGCTTGCCTTTCTCTTGCCAGTGTAGTAAATGTAAAGCATTGAGATCATTCTACAAAGAGGTAACACCACTGCAGCGCTAACAATATCATCATCACTAGGGTTAAGTTAGCCAATAAGTTCCTGGCTGAGTTTAAGTCCTTTGGCTATTTGTCAGTTGTCTCCAGATAGACTTTGATTACTTTTTCCCTGACTTGGAGACTTTGTGATTTGTCTGGCGTACTTATAGAATCATTAAGGTTCGAAAAGACCTCTAAGATCATCAAGTCCAACCGTCAACCCAACACCACCATGCCTTATCTTAGCTTTGAGCATTATTCACAAGGAGCCTTAACCCAGCCTTCTTGGATTAATTTAATATACTTTATTTTTAAATTTAAAACCCGTTTTTAAAAAGGACTTGCAACTGCAAATTTTGCCAGAAGGGGGAACTGTAGCTCCATCTCCCAACAGCAGCTCTAGCACAACTGGCAGGCATGTCCTTATTAAAAGCTTTGGATGCAGTTAGTCCTTTCCCTCATTCTCTTGAGGCAGCTGCTGGAAAGAACTCTTGGTAACATTCAGAGTGGATTAATTATTCTATTATATCAGCTTTACCAAAACCCAACGATGTAAAAATCACATCAGGTCTGAAGGGACTTTAAGTACTCATTTAAAATCATGATGTTTTTATTATCACAGATGCTGCTCAAAAGAAGCATCTTGAGCATTTTTGTTCAGTCTTTTGGTATTTTAGTTTCTCAGCAGTCAGAGTTCATCTGACAGAGGTGTGATTATATTTCTAGTAACATAACTCAGGAAGCTGGTACTTTAAGAAGAGTGTCAGCACTACAACACTTGCAATGAATTATTGAGCCAGCAACACTTCAGACCTCAACACTGTTGGCTCCCTGAAGAGACTATTGGGTGAGGCTACATTTCAGAGGCATCGATCAAGATGCAGGCCCCACACGTAAGGTTGCTTCTTTTCAGTTGTACATGCAGTTCTCCAGAGAGCTGTCCAAGCAGAGGACAGCAACGAAAAAGGTAGGGGTGTGTTGCAACTTTTCTGGGGTCACAGGGCTGGCAAGTGGCAGAGCCAGGAATTGCATCCATCTCCTGAAAAAGAGTTGTCTGCAGGTAGCACGTGCCCTCCTAGGGCACAGCGATGATCATTTAATAATTGTTCACTTTAGCAACAGATCCATGATCTGTCTCTCCTGTTTTTTCCTTCTCCATCCCCTCCCTTCACCCAGAATCTCAAACCACAACAAATTCTGTACCTCTTTTTGGGGAAGAGAAGTCTTCAGAGAGACTCACAGCCTTAAATGTAATGGAAACATTTGCTAATGAATGAGCCCTCGTTATACATGTTACAAGGAAACACTTAATTGACAGTGGCCACCGGGTAACAGGGTTTAATTAATAAATCTAGGTGGCGTCATACACACCACAGGAAGGGATTACAGGGGTTAATGTGTCTGTCTGTTGGACTTTTATGGAAGAGTTGTGTTGCCTGTCTTTTAACATGAATAACCCGCATGTCTGTGACCCAACACTTGCAACAGGGAGAGTCAATTGGTTATGAGAACACAGCAGCGCTGTCTGGATGTTCAAACACGGGTTGGACGGCATCTGAGGCTGAAGCAGACCAAAGGGACATTTGTTTTCTTGCCTCTTTAGCCAGCATCTGGGTTTCTATGATGCTGTCTATTCTAACCACACACCACCCTGTGACAAACAGTCTTCTCAAACTTAGCATTTTAATGACCGGTTCATTAGTGCCTCAGACAGGTTGTCAGCACCTACCACAACACTAGTAGCAAAGTTTAGCAGCAGGATATGCAGAACAGGGATTCTCAGCTGATGGATATTGATAACTTTATTGAAAACTAGTGAAGCTGTGCTGACCTACCTCTACCTACCACTAATACAGTGACTCCATATCCAATGGGAAGCAAGGCTTTGGAGATCCCACTCGAGTCTGGCACAGAAGACAGATTGCTGTTACTCTGACCTGCAGGCTGCTCTTCGAGTTTGCAGTGTAGTGTGAAAAGGTCAGAAAGAGTCCAGGACCTCTAATCAGTCAGTCCTTTGATTACATTGTCAACCTCTTCTATTTGCATGTATTTAGAACAATTGTAAGTGTTCATTTTAGAGCTGAGAGCTTTTATTTGTTTGTAAAACGCAATGGGGTAACAAATGGGGTTCACGTATACCACCGGCCCAGGAACACTCTGCCTTTACCCACTCTGCAGATTGCTGGGGTGTTAGTCACCAAGTCCTCAAAAATCCCCTGCAGGGCAGACAGAAAGCAGCAGCTGACAACATGTACCTTTGCCCAAGAGACCTGTATCTCCTAATATAAGTTGGTTAAGCCCTGCGGAAGCAAACAGAACCAGCCTGATTTATCCCAGCCCACGATCCGGGCTGCGTATCTACAGTTACTTATGTGTACAAAGTGACAACTGGGCATTAGATGAACAAAAGTGCTCTCTGCTTGAAGTAGTGCTTCACATCAAGAGAGCCCTTTGGAAGATGGAAGAGTTGTTTGTACTCCTGTACACAGGAGCATCTTGTAGCAATGTGGCCATACCAGTTCTGCTTAAAATAATTAGGAACAGAAAACCCTTTAACCTGCTCTTTACCCTTCCCAGCAATCATTTGTGGCTTACCAGTACATCTTAAGCCATCGTCCTTTGCCTGATTAAGGCTGTCATTGTCATGCCTTTACTATATATATATGTAAAAAAAAAAAAAAAATCACACTAGAAGTTTAAAGGAGCAACTTTTCACAAGGATGCTGCTATAAGCTCAGAGCAGGTCTTTATTGTTAACCAGTTACTTATCCTGATTCAACCAAGAGAACAGTTGGACCTTGGAGACCTGATTAGCTGGTAATTTTTCTCAAGCTTTGCCTCATCTGGCTCACAAGACAGATCTTTATCTAGTGTCAGTTTAGTCCCATTGCAGGCAACGGAACGGGCTTAATCTGTTAAACTGGATCCTGTTCACAATCCTCATATTCTGGAAGACCCTGGGATTTTTCCCACTCACATCTGCAGAAATATAGCAGCTAACATCTCGCTTTCAGTTACGGCATCCACAAGCTACTTTGATTATGGGCAAAGCTAAGACAGGAGACTGTCATGCTGGAAGGGACCAAGAGCTTCTGTAAGCTGGTTGATGTACATCAAGTCGATAACTTGCTTTCCTCTGCCCAGATCAGCTCTGCTTATTGGTGTCTAAAGCATGCCCTTGAGTTTGGAATTCGTTGCACATCAAATGCCCATGTTCAGGCATTACACCAAGACAGAAACCCCTGTTAGTTACCGTCAGGCTTTCCAGCTAGTGATGCTATTACCATTTAGTGTCAGCCGCATCCTCCTCACCCCAGCTGCCCATCCATGTCTGCCCAGAATTTTTTTCTGAAAGAATTTTAGCAGAGATGCTGTAAGTTTCCTTTACGTGTTATTTGTTATCTTACTCTATTATATAAAGGAAGAAAGGCTGTTTCTGTCATTCTAGGAGCAGACATCTCACTGTAAAAGAACAGGCTCAAGTAAACTGTTTCATTACTAATAATCACTAAAAGGCTATACAGTGGTAGTAATAAGTTGAAACAAAGCTTGTTTTACTATGAGAAATTTTGTATCGTGGTTCATTCTCTAGCTGCAGCTGAATCATTTCTTTCTGCTCGCTTAATAGAAGACTTTCTATAAGCCTTGAGTCTTCTTCCACGTGCCAATGTACATACCTACTTTAACACTTCTACTTTCCTAAGCATTTAGTATTTTTCTAAACTGCAGAGCTACAACTGTGGTAAACGATCATTTTCTTTAATATACAAAGCACAGAATAGGATACAGAGAAGAATTAAGACTAAGAAGTCTCAGAGTGCTGCCTGACCCTTGGCAGCTCATAAGGAGCTTTCTTATCTACCACAGGGACCCATGGCTGATGAAAGTAAAGTTTCATGCGAGTTAGTAAGACTTCAGAAATTCAGTCTTGGAATATTCTTCTTTCAGTGCTAAGAGATCCATTTGTTTGAAGTTCAGAATTGAGAAAAAAAGAAAGAGAAAAAAAGCTCTATGTAATAAAGCATGGCCTAGAGTAAGCTGTCTTTACCATAAGATCTCAGAGTTTTTTCTTCATGGTATCCTTTTAGGCTAATATTGTGCAATCATAACCTACAGAGACTCATTTTATATTGATCTTGCCTATTTAATAGCTAGAACACTTTGTTTTCAATTTCTGAGATTAATATTATTACCACAGTATAACCAGCAACCATAACTATTACAGACCTAAGACTGTCCTGTCCACTTTCTAAGTGTAGAAGGCACTTAGCACAATGACCCCTAATTAATGCTCGCAGGTGGAAATGCAGAGGCATGGGCACCCTTCCTTTCTTACAAAAGGGGGAAGATAAGCTGCTTTTCTGTTTGGTTGGTTGGTTGGTTGTTTTGGGGGTGGGTTTTTTTTGTTTGTTTGTGGGTTTTTTTGTTTTGTTTTGTTTTTTTTTTTAAGCCAGAGTTCTGTTTTCCTTCTTTTCCTTACAGCAGAGGCAGTTTCAGAGCAAAACATGAGATGCTAAAAAGGAAGGCAGAGATACTGCCTCAACTCTGGTAAGATAATAAAAAGAAAATAATACAAAATAAGAGGAGAAAATGGACCTAAGCTATGAAGAATTTTAAATGTAAAATATTAGTGTAGTAAGCAGGAACATCTCTGGAGTAGGAAGAAATGTTAATGGCAGGTTGGTGGCAAGGAAACAGGTAATGGTGAGAAGACAAACAGCTCAGGGTCAAGCATAAAGCTGGGACTATGAGCAGAAAAATGGGATATCTGAGTCAAGGAACTTGGAGGTGCTCCTTAAATGCAAGGGGATTGGACACTTGTACCAGTTGTTTGATGTCCTACTCCCACGCTTACATTGATCACACAGTAAAAGCTCTGTGGCTTAACCATTGGCACCAGGGTCTTAACAGCTATGTGTATTTCAGTGTCCTAATTAACACTGAATAGCAATTGAATTATAGTTGATTTCTCCCTGTTCCTCGTGGGTACTAGCTGTTTTGTCTGAACCCTGGGCTGGAGGCAGGGCTTGTGCCTGTACAGAGCCAGGATCATCCAAAAAGCTCTGTCTGAAAACACGTTGCAGCAAACAGAAGGGAAGTGAGGCAGAGCCAGTTACTGTGGAGGTGAGCAGTGGCACAACCTGATTGATTGCAGATTCCTGTGGGTGCCTTCCCTGTGGTTAAGCAACACAGAGTGTGGCAGATTTGCTTCTAGAACGGCACTGGTGCAGGCAGGTCATTCTTCAGGGCCAAATCTTTTAATCCAAAGCTACTCTGAGGGATTCAGTGTTACAAGTAGTTTCGAATGAGCTGGAGCTGATGAATCTGAGTGTATTGCAGGCAGCTCAGCTGTCTGTGCAGAGTCCCCCAAATACAGTGCTCCTGAACCCTTGGAGCTGTGTGCTCCTTTGTAGCTGATGTTGAAATACCCAACTGCTGCAACCCAGGCAATAAATGCTTCTGGGAATGGCATCGTTCTTCAGCTCTGGTCACGAAATTGATTCCTGAGCTGTTCCATAGGTAGGAACCTGACGCAGACTTTGGCGGGTCGAGGAAGGACGCTGAGCATCACACGTAGCCAAATTAGGCACTTTTGAGAGGAGGGAGGCTCTCCTCTGTGTTTCAAGCACCAAACCCTGCCTTGGCTGGCTTCCATAGCAAGCCAGCAAGCCCTTTGCGTGTGAGCAGGCTACCTCAGAAGAGTAAATTTGGCCAGAACCTCTGAAAGAGGTTTTTCACTTTAGCTGAGGTTTTGCTCTTTCCTTGTTTAGAAGGAATGAATCTGTTTATAGGCATGATCAGGCTCTGCTTCTTGACAATCTCTCTGCCCTTCTCTTAGCATGAGGCAATGAAAGTCTCAGCCTTACCTGTGAACCCTAAGAAACCAGCAGTGCTACAGTAAATTCTGGTATGCTCTGTTATTTATTGACTCGTAGAGCCCCTGTCCCTCCTCGTTTGTCCTTGCATTAATTACGTGCGAGTGTCTTTATACCAGTGAAGTGCAGCAGCACGGTGCCTGAGTAAGTGACGAGCGAGACCTGGGCTCTTGTAGTATACTGTGATAGCTGGGCTTCACGCAGGCATTTCCCGACTCTCTGCAGCCTGCTTGGGAGGGGAAGCCCAAGTGGTTCGTGTAGGACACACAGATCTGGGTTCTTTCTGGGGGTGGTAGTCTTGGTTTCCTTCAAATGGCTGTGCTAAGATCCGATCCATCTGCAGGTTCAGATTTGGGGTCCTGTGGAGCCCAGAATGATGAGGACCGTCTAGAAACCATTTATAAAGATCAGTACTTGATGGCATCAATAACTCCCTCTGGGCTTCTTGCAGGCTGAGATAGTGGCAGATTGTCAAAATTACTTAACGTCCTGGAACACCACCCATTCCAGTATGAATAGACTTCTTGTGTACAACTCACATGATCATGGTGTTTTTCTGGTGTCTCTATGGAGACTGGAGACATTCTTCTGGTCTATTGGTTTGGGATCTTTTTTCTTCTCTGCTTTCAGGTAGATTGTCTTGTAGGAAAAAAGAAAACAGATATAAGGCTGTTGAATAATGAATAAAGCATCAGTCACAGAACACCAAGACATCCTGGCCCCTCTTATAGAAGGAGTTAGAAATATTTTGATTTTTCCTTTTTTAACATGCTTCCATCTAGTTTGGCAGAGATTTAGCAAGCCTCGTGCAAAAAATAATTGGCCTTAGGCAAAGCTGGATGGAGCAGTGAGCGTTTGCATGTGGATCCTCATCCAAATTAGGCTGGAGAATGGATTAAAGAGTGAAACTGTGTTACATTTGGGAAGCCTACCATGCCAAAAAATCAGGGGAGCTTTTTTAAGATGTTCCAATCCCAAACACTCTCATTCTCATGAGATCAGATGCTTCCCTCTACTGTTGGCTCCAGTCCCTCTAGGAAAGTGGTTTAAATGAGATTTTTGTCACCTTAGCCATATTAAAATAGGTGTCTCAGTTTTTATAGGCATCCTGGAGAGGACAGCAACATGGATAGGATGATGAGGAAGAGACGGTTTTGCAGCGTGGAGTTCCCTGGAGAAATGGATGCATGGGGAAAACCACTAGTTATTGCCCCATTAATATCTGGGATGCATAGTAGGGGACCACGCACATCTGTCTTGCCCAGACTGGACCCTCACATGTGGTGCTTAGGACAGCAGCAGGAACAGCTGCCTTCTGTGATATTCTCCAGGATTTTTTTCTTCCTCAACAGTGGGCCTGTCTGTGACTGGTAGGATCTGCTACCTTTGCTCCACGGCAAGTCCCATCAGTGTGTTTTCCTGCTCAGGATGACACAGAATGCTCCTTTGCATTCCTGGTTGCCGCTCCCAAACTCCTTAGCCCTAGTTTACAAGTCCGGATTCTAGCCTCTTAGCTGTAGCATGAAAAAACAAATCCCCACATGCTGAAAGATGGCATATGTTTCTTGGCGTAAACTCAGGTTACATGGTATCAGAAAATCACCCAGAAATACCTCCAGAAAATAAGAGCCACCCTATAAATATCTCTCTAAATGCTTTCAGTTCTGCCAGAGAGTCTGTCCCGGGATTCATAACGATTTATTCTATCTGCTTTGGAATGTTTGGTGCCCTGCATAGTGGCAAGGCAACGGCCCCGGTGAGCTCACGGAAACCACTCCAACCACCGCCGCCAATGGCAGGATCTGGTTCAATTTTGGTGGCTATAGAGCCTAGGACAGGAGAAGCGGCTCAGGTGTTGTGCGTCCCTGCCAAGAGGTAACTGGAAAAATAGCAAGACGCTGCCTCACAGCCCCCAATGCCATTGTGGGGGAAAAGAATGTGGTCACAGGAGGAAAATACTGGGATTTAGAGTATGCTCTCTACCTGGAGAATGCACGATGTTGAGTGAGGTCTGGCTTCTGTCCTGAGAGTTAACAGAGGGAGCCTCTGCTCAGTTTCTCTGCATGTAGATCTGAAACCATATCTATATCTCCTTTCTAAGGGACTTCACAATGTGTGATGAGTTCTTTCTGGCTTGTGCATTCTGAGCCTGCTACCAGCACTGATTAAAAACAATTAATATCAGCTGTATTAGTACATTAGAGCATCTTAACTAATTTGGGGACTAGTCTTCACTCACAGAAGCACAATTATACTCTATTTCTAGATGATTCAAAGTTGGCTCTAAGCAGGGGATACTAGGTTTAGGGCTTGTGGCAGAGCACCAAAGGTGTCCCAATTGATAGTTCAGCTTTCACTACAATTTTACTGAAGAAAGTAATTCAGGCCTTGATTTATTCTGACCACATCAAGGGGGCTACTTTGTAGTGTTGCTGCCATAAGCCCAGGTCCATCCATTAAGGGACAAAACCTGCTAGCGAAGCCAGGGCTGGTTCGGACCGCACAAATCCTGCAGCACCACAGTGGGGTAGAGGGAATAGGAGGAGAATCAGTCAGGCTCCGAGTGAGGTCTGTTGACACGCAAGAGGCTGCAGACAGACTAAAAGGTGACAGGAGAAGTAATGTAATTGTGAGGATATGAGACAGTCTCTGTAGCTTTGGGAGCTGGAAAAAAAAATTCCAGTGAAACCGCTGGACTTGGAGCAGTCCTATTCCACAATCACTTAGGCCAAGAGTGAAATTTGCTTGTAAAGATAAGCTGGAAGCAGCAGCCTCCCTGAAGCCAACACAGCGCGTCAGCATGTGCAATTACCTCTCTGCTCTGCGAGTTCTATTACATCGCACACTTTGGTGCCCAGTGGTATCATCTTGCCATCTGCAAAGGGGGTAGAGTCCAGAGTCAACAAACGCTTCGGTTTCTCTTCCATCCTATGATGAGATCCTGCCTTTACAGAGGCCTTCCAGGAGATGGGGGAGAGAGACCCTGCTCAGAGGTGTCTGACTGAATCTCTCTCAAAAAGCATTTCTTTCAGGGGAAAATAGAAAGTCAAGGGGCTCATGGGGTTTACCTTGTGAATGCATGTGTGGGGAGATTTTACATTCTTTTCCTCATTTTTTAAAAAAGTTTCCTGGGCAATGCCGTTTTCTCTGGCATTGGGCAGATACTAGAAACCCTCTTTACTCATGTGAGATGGATGCTGAGATCTTTTACTCAAAGGGACTTTCATGCACCAAGACCTTTCACACTGAGAGGACAAAGCCTCCGGATATGTTTCCCTTGAGCAAAACACTGGCCCAAATTGTGCCTTCCTGTTGCTAGCTGCACATTCAACTCTCCTGTTCTGGATCAGGTACCCAGACCAATATCATGCTGAAAACGACATACACTTAAGGTCAGGGTGTTGGTGTTTAACAGGATTGGTTACATCTGTATGAATCTATTGTCAAAAGTGGTTGGATTTCACTGGAAAAGGGACTTTTCTGGTGATTAAACGTGATGATGTCAGGGGCTTGCTAAAGCTATCTTTGCCCTTTTGGTAAGGAAAAAGGAGTTCAGAACAAGAACCAATGCACTTTAAGGCTTTGGCACTTTTTTTTTTGACAGAATGGGCAGGAAAAAAAAAAACGTATTTTGCTTTTTAAATTCTTCTTTGATTGTGAAAACTAGTGAGCTGAAAACCCATCAGACGGAATTCCTCTCCTCAGGCAAACGATCCCAGTGTGCTAGGCAACGTACAAATACAGAAGTAAGTAATCACAACCAGCTAACTTTTCCCTCAGCAGAGGCAGGTACTAGAGTACTACCTAAATAATAACTTAGTAATACAGCAGCAGCTTAATTCCTATGGCCTTAATCACCATCTTATGATAATGTTTCTGCTGGGACTAAACAAATCTACTCTAAGGTGCTTAATCATTTTCCCGAGGTGCACAGCACCAGCGGTGTTTCAGTACTGCACAAAAGGTGCCTGGCAGCACAAACTGTCTCCAAATGAAAACAAATTGTCTCCAGAAACCCTAGTTCAGAAGGTCTCCTGCCGTATCTTTTCTGATTGAACATGACTGCCCTCCTGGAGGATCTACTTTCACTTCTCTGGTGGAGGGCTGAACTCCCTGCTCTTCACCATTAACAACCCGTTGCTGACTGACAAGCCCAGAGCAGTGCTGTTTTTCTCCTCAGTTCTGATACTGGTTTTACACACACAAAAAAATATTGCTTCAGTTGGTGAAGCAGGATCGTGTGCCTTGGATTAACTTCCCCTTCCCTCTTGGAAAGGGCATGTGCAGAAATCCCGGTAACTTGCTGTCACGCCGCCATTTGTGGAGTGCAGGAGCTGGGCTCACGCACACAAACTGCGTCAAGTCTTCTGCCCTCCAAGCCTCTCCTAACATGCCTTTTGCTTTCCACCCTCCCGTACAGCCCCGTTTCTCAACCGCTAGAGAAACCTTAGGGAGAAGTACTTATCGGCAAGGCTGTCCTACATGGGAAGAGGACTGGGGGCTCCAACAGCTGCTCAGGGTTTGAGTCCCCTTGGCAGATGTTTGCTATTCCAGCCACTTCATTAATGTTGGAAACAAAACCCCTGATTATTCCTGACCAAAGCACCCCCTTTTTGATTGACAGCCAGTGTGTGTTTCATACGACATAACCCACCGTATTGCTCTGGCCTTTTTTTTTTTTTTTTTTAAATTCATTAATAAAAGAAGTAAAGTTTCTAGAGACATGCCAGGGTATGCTAATCCCACCCGCCAGTTCATCTCCCTGGACTCTGGTGAGGGCATCGGTGTTTCTCGAGCACAGGCAGAGGTGCCAGCCCCACATCTTGGGATATCCAGCCCTTCGGATGTGAGAAAGAAATGTTTAAAGACAAGCAGAGACTCTTGTCTTGTGGTCAGTTGTATGCGAGTTAGGCGAGCCGACGGTTTTCTTCCCCCTCCTGATTTCTGGGCTGGATCTAGTTGGGCTCATGGAAGACCCTTTGATTTCCAGCGCTTGTATTGCGCTCTCAATTTAGGAAGCATTCCTCTGCTGCGTCTTGTCAGGTTTTGCGAAGCCCGTAAATGCAAAATGAATTTGGAGTGGGGGTAGGGGGGCTGCAGCTACTGCCCAGACACCGAGGAAACACGGTGGAGCAAAATGCCGTTTGCTGCTGTTTTCTGCTGTTTCAGGATTTAAATCAGTAGCTTGCTCAGGACGTTGCTTCCGAGATATTCTTTGGAATAATTATCACCAAGCAGCAGTTGCTTAAGTTAGTGTTACTGGTAATTATTTTGTGTTCTTGAAAAAAAAAAAAAGAGTCTGAAAAAGAAGCAAAAAGTATGTTCCTAAAACATGTTATGACTGAATTAAGAAGTGAGCATTCATAAAGCTACATTCCTAACGAAATCAGCAAATCGCCTTAAATAACCGTAGTTTGTTTAGCAACAGTTCAAGTAATTTAAAAATAGTTATATCATCAGGGGTAAAAAAGTCCTTGAACTCCTTAGTGGTTGTTGTCATTCTAGTTAAATTCCTGTTTGTAAGATCGCTTTAGTTTCTCAAAATAAAAAGAAGTAAAACCATTTCCAGCCAACTTATTTTAAATGAGAATGCCATTCCAGGGGCTCAATGAGGAAAACGCTTTGTTTAATCTCTGTTTTAATATAATTTGCTGTGCCGTGTTTTTTAAAACCACGTAACAAGTTTTTAAGAAAAAAGTTCAAAGGATATATTAAGAAGTATTATATTTCCTTGCGTCTGCCTTCCACTTTTACAGTGTGTGGACAATGTGAATATTTTTTTTTTTTTTTTTTTTGCTTTAGGACTTTCTAAATCGGCAAATGTATCTCTGAAGTTTAAAGCCAAATGATATTTGTAATTGAAAAAGAAATAGTGCTTTTGCAAAAGAGTTTAAAGATAGTTTATAGATTTTGGAGGGCTTTTAAGAATATAGATCAATAAAATAAAAGTTGCTGAAATCATTTATGAGAGTTTGAGACGGTTGTTTTCTTGTGCAAAAACAGATTGAGTTTTCTAACAGTAAAATAAGAGTTTGCTGCCATTTGGATCACCAAACCCTGAAAACCAAATGGTGGCTGATAACATTTTGCAGATTATACTTAAATGCTTGTATGAAGCCTGCAAATAATTTTTTTTTGGGGGGGTGGCACATTTCCATAACAAGCTTCTCTTTACCCATTTAAAGGTTGCGGCCACAAGTAATTGTGAGCTGTTGTGGTTTCTGAAAACCATGCAGCAACCGGTTGAAATCGGGAGGAGAACTCCTGATACGCCTTCCCCTGGATAAGGTGTCCCGGTGATTCCCGTGCTAAACCGCACTGACTCCAAACAGGGCGCGGTGTAATTTCTCAGCAGGCTAAAATCCCTGTTTGGGAGCAGTCTTCCCTGCAAATCGGGGAGCTGCCGCAGAGAGGGCTCGGAGACATAAAACTCAGGGCTCAGCCTGTGAGGAAAAACAGCTTTGGCAGAGCGGGGAAACCTCGGCACCCAACGCGCTGCCGGTGGGGTCCGTCCTCAGCAGAAGGGGCTCAAAGCTCATCTTTGCAAAAATTCAGCTGAGATAAGCAGCGATCTGCCAGTAAATCATCTCAGGCTGCGAGAGCGGCCCCGGGACTGAGTTACGCCGCTCCGCAGAAGGCAGCGTTTGCTTCAGCAAGGCACCTATAAATAGTAATTTTTTTTTCCCCTGCCGCTCTCCAGCACTTTGCGGCTGGGGAATTGGTTTGATGCCGATGGGAGAAAGCTGGAAGGGGCTCGGGAAGAGGCGCTCTCCCGCCGGCAGCCTGCATTTGCGGGATGTGCACTTTTAATTTTTTAATTACAGGCTAGAGGAGGGCAAGGGGGGGCGGGGAGATCGGA